>PVKZ01003543.1:0-125992 GCA_004027375.1 Macroglossus sobrinus
GGAGGAGGAGGAGGAGGAGGAGGAGGCCAGGCACAGCAAATACTTACAGGATCCAGAGGGAAACGGTAGTGAGTGACACCAGCTGGGGTTGCAAATTAAAACCTTAAGAACATGCTCCAAGTCCCCAAGGTCATACATGCTCCCTCTCACGGTCCCTCTGCCTGGCTGTGCTACATCAATGTGTGATAGCGCTAAGAATGCAGAGAAATATATTTCAGCTAAAGGAAAGACAATGGAGTACATTAATGAAGGGCCCCAGATTGGGGATTAGGGGGAGTCACTGGAGATGGTGGGACTAGGGAAAGAGCATATGGTTCCTACCTAGGGGCCCTCCACACCTATCTGCTGCACCCCCAAAGTGTGCAGACCCATGCTGACAGGGGTTCTAATGTCTCACAATGCTATAAATCCTCTTAAATATTAGCACAATTTGTTCTATCTGTTTTGTGACACAATGTGAGAAAAACGTGTCATGGTGTCTGACAAAGCCCTGGCTGGCAGTTCTGATCTTCTGCTCAGCTCATGAAGGTCCCAGCTGCATGGCAGGCTTTGATGGGAGGTTCTGCACCCCTGCCTCTCAAGACCACCTAGGATGCCTGCCCTGGTGTACCAGGCCAAGTGAATGACTCCCAGGGCTCTCCCAGGCCCTCCTTGCCCTCCCTTACTTTAGGATCTATCACCCCATGCAATGTCTGCTTCTCATGCCTGACCCAGCAAGGCAGGAGGGTAAGTTGGTCTGGTATAAGACTGTCCCACTCTGAGCCCATCTGAGATGGGCACGGACAAGCCAGGAGCCTAGCAAACATCACCTGGAGAAATGTGGTGTGGGCAGCAACCTGTGGGCAGGAGCCTGGCCACCCAGTGGCTATGGCCAGAGGTAGAGTTCTCCAAACTTCTGTTCAAAATACCACTGTATTACTTAGCACCTGCCAGGCCCGTGCTGGGCTCTTAGCAAGTTTGATGGGGTTTAATCCCTCCTACAGCCCTAGCAGGTGGAAATTTATCTCTATTATCTGATGAGGAAATAGAGGCACAGAGAGTGGGGGGAGAAGCCAAGTCTATACTTGGACCCAGTATGCCCTGCCCTTGCCCTTGGAGCCTCAGCTCGGCCACTCGGCCTTGGGCCCTGACAGCCCTTGCTCTGATGAGCTTCCCAGAGCTCACCCCACCCAGGGCAATGTCAGCTGCTCACACTCGGCATCTCTAGAGTGTTAGCAGCACTTGTTGTTTGTGCCCTCGTCTGCATCCCCCCGCCCTCAGGATCCCTCAGGAGCAGAGACCAGATTGTGCATGTTCTACGCCCAGCACAGACCTTGCAAACACCTGCTGGGTAGATAAACAAATGAGTGAGTGAATAAGGGAATGAATGAATGAATGAGTGAGTGAGTTAATGAATGGACTCTGACACTAGAAAGTGAATGCTTCATGTCCATGACAACTGAGTCAGGTAACAAAATCAAGGCCAAGCATGGTGGCAGGGATGTTTCTAAGCATTTTAGGGGTAGAATTGGACAGGCTTGCCTATAGATCAGCTCTAGAGAGTCAGGGAGGGGCTGAAGATAAGAGGCCAGGTTTCTCTGGGCCAGACGCCTTCCTTCAGGGACCAGCAATGCCAAGATCAGTCATTCAAGCAGGGAAGAAGGGAGGGGGAGAGTCAAACTTGAATTCAGCTGATATGCACCTGTCTGTACCAGGTCTGCAGGCCCCTCTCTCCCTGGATCTGGAATTCCCAGCCACTCATAGTGACAAGGCAGGCCATCATCAGCACCTGAGAGGGAGCAGGGGACTACTCAAGGGCTCAAAATCAGGGCTTGAATTGAACTGGATGTCTGACCAGAACACCCTGCCACCTGTAAAAGCTTCTACGAGGACATTAAGAAGTGGGCCTAAAGTTGGGGCAGGGGACAGGGCAGGAATGGCTAATGTGGCCTCTGCATCTAACAGTGAACTGGATTTAGATCAATCTTATCCCTCATCTTCCCTCTGTTCATCCACCAGTGAGGTCAGACCATTCCCATTGTTTAGCTTCGGGGTTCCCACACTTCTGTCCCTCTCCTGAGAGTCATTCAGTGCCCGGCTCAAAGGAGCAGCAACAAAGCCCTAACACAAGGCCAGCCCCCATGACTTTGGGACAGAGGCCTATCCTTCCTCTTTTCAAGGGACAGCGGTGGGAAAACCACTGTGTTGGTTTTTAACTCTCAGCCACTGCTAGAGCCAGGCATGGTTACACAAGGGGCCAGGCTCTGTCTCTTGTGTTGCCAGCATACAAGGGGGAGCAGGTGGCTTTGAAGCAGTAGGTGTGGGGCCAGACTGCCAAGGCCCGGGTGCAGCGTACAGCCACTCGCCACTGGCCAGGCCACCATCATCACTGAGCCCCTCTGCACAGATGTGGCAGGTCTGGAACTGGTTCCTATCCCATTGGCCGATGTGGTGGCCCCGGTGTTGCCCACACTTACACCTGAGCGTTGGCAAGTTGTCTGCCAGTTTCCCTTCACTGTCCCCCAGCATCTTCCACAGCTCAGCCTTTGCCCACAGCTCTCTGAGGCCATCTTCCTTTCCCCAGAAGATGGGAGGGTCTCATTCTGCCCTCAGGGCACTGTGGCTCAGAGGCCTCTGTAGGTAGCACACAGGGATCGCCCCTACCAAGGCTGTCTTGTCTCGTGACCTATACTTGGGCCGCAGAGCCCACTGACAAGGGCTGCAGTGTCAGGGCTGCCCACAGAGGTCTGTGCACTGTGGCCTGGGGGCAGGGCCCACCCAGCCCAGGGACACCCCTCAGGGTCCCACAGCTCATTCCATGAAGTATAAATGTGTCTGCTCTGTACACACACATGTATGCACATAGACATGTGTGCACATACGAGCACGTGTGGTAGGAAGAGACAGAGAAAGAGAGGGCATGTGCATTGGTAACTACTCGCTGGTGGTCACCTTTGTCCTAGAGTCTCACTTCGTGGCCAGTGGGGCTGGAGTGAACAGAGGGGCAGAGGGGCAGATAAGAAGCAGCAGGGGAGAGGCTCAGGTGCCCCACTGAGAAAAGGCATGCCACTGCCCCCAAATCCTGCCTACAGGAGCAGGCCCCCAGCTGCCTCTGAGAAACTGAGAATTAAAATTTTAATGTGCAACATCCTGACTTTTAAGTGTACACTCATGGTTTTTGAGGACTCAGTGCAAGTCAAATAAAACATGTGTGGGTGGTTGTAGGGCTACAGCCCGGGAGTGGCCGGATAAGGACTGACTTTGGCCCAACACCTTCACTTTTACAAATGGGGACCAGCAAGCCAGCACCATGCAGAGCCCCCGGTACCCTCCCCCGGTCCTGGCCGCCACAGCCCTTGGGGAGCACCTATACACTCCAAGCATCAAGGACACCAAGATAGGGGTATGTGGGCCCTGGACCCTGAAGTCTCCATCACCAGGGGCCCAAACTGAGTTTCCTGAAGTGGCCCAGGTGGGTCCTACAGGGCAGCCGCTTCTCAGCGTGTGAAGACCTATGCCCCTCCCAGTCCAAGGTCCTGGAACAAGATGTGCCCCATTTTGTCCTACTGATGATGAAAGCCAACACTGTAAGTAGCTCCCAGGACATTGCCTAGGGCAAGGAGCTCAGTCATGTGACCAGATCCTCTTGCCCCTACATTTAATCATTTTCTCCTGAAGCTGCAGGGGCCAGAGGACCACAGAGCATGCAGGGAAGCAGAGGGCCTCAGGTCCCTGGGACTCAGTTCCAGATACAGCAGCCACAGGGTCTGTCTACCCCGGCTCGATCCGGCTTGGCCAGTGAAGCAGGGCTGCCCTAGTGCTTGGTGGGCAGGGGGGCCATTTCCAGGGATCTGGGGGCTGATTCCAAGCAAACAGCCATCCCACCCAGGTTCTGTTTGGAGGCCCTGAAGCAGCCTCTCCACCACACCCCTTCCTACTAACACTCTGCAGATGTGCAGCCCCGCCGGATTCCAAGGAAAACACGCCGACCGCAGATCTCTCCTCACAGAGACAGAACCGCTGGGAAGGTCTCTTGTGACATTCCCGAAATGAAAATAAAAATTCCTCTGAAGTGCATTTCCATTCCAGGGCCGTGCCAGCCACACCAAGAGCCCTGTCTAGCCACCATGGGAATACCATAGGCTCCAGTTCCTGGGTGCTGAAGCTGCCTGTGACCCTCTCGCCATCACCACCACTAGGAATATGCTTAGCCTGTATACAGTTTTTGAAATTTTTGAATTAGCTGCCAACATTTGAAAATAAGGAGGTTTTATATAAAATCCCAATTTCCGGCTTCTCAGAAGTCCTCCCACTGCCCAACCCATAGTGGCTTGCACCCCAAAACATTGGCATCAGAGACCCTGCAGAGATGTGCCCCTCACTGTCCTCCATGGACACATGACCCCCAAGTTCTGGGCAAGGTCACAGGGACACAAGCTCCCATCCTTGGGGGCTTTAACACCTCTAGGACTGTGTCACTGCCCCTCCTGAGCCAAGTACTGGACACATGTCCCTATACCCTATGCACACGCTCCAGCCTGTGGCCACCCACAACCATGGCTCTGGGTTGGGTGGGTGGGTCAAACAGGCTATTGTTCCCCTTGTCCTCAACCCGAGTTGCCCCCTCAAGTCCTCAACCCAAACAGCCTCTACTGAACTCAACCCCTTGATTCCCGTTCCCCACAGCCCAGTGGGGGCTCAAGCCTGTGATCTAGGGATCTCGGCAGCCCTTGATCCCTTACCCTGTTGGTCGTCACCTCTCCTGGTGCTCAAATTCTTCATTCTGCTAAGGTGACTCCGTCACCTGTTAAGCCCACTTGTTCCCCAGGCCTGGCCAGCCCAGCTCTGGCCCATGAACTGTCAAAGCACTGAGGATAGAGGGTGATAGTGACCCCTGCAACACATCTCAGAGGCCAAAGAAAAGCTCCAACCCTGGGCAGTATTTCTCCCAGCTAAGAATCTGTGGATGGCAGTTTTACCCATCCCAAACACGAGTCCAGAGATATCTGGATACAAGTCTTTAAAAAAAAAACAAACACACAGAGACCTTCCCAGGCTGAGACCCCAGCGAAGGAGATGATTCTGGGGAATAGCGCCTCACTGGGTCTTCAGGGCCAGGGTGGAACAGGGGCAGGGCTTGGCTGGGAGCTGTGGTTCTGGCTGCTCAACGACCTTGGGGTGGGCCTAGATGGAGATGTGGTTCTGCCCACTAGGCAGCATCTTCTCTGACCACTGTGAAATTACCTCCAAGGACCCCCAATGTCCTTGCTGCTCTATTAGTCCATGTTGCTAACTGGGCCACCTCCATTGCCACGACCACCTGGCTCTGGCCACAGCAGCAGCCTCCTCTCAGATCCCTACCTCTGACCCCCTAAGTCTCCTCCATGGACACCAGGGCACGCTGCTTGTCCACTTACAGCAGGGCTCTGGCCCTGCTCCACGACTCCCACTGCGATCTGCCCCTTGGACTCCTTTTGTCAGACCCCCAAACAGGCACACTCCCCTCAGCACCTTCATCCCTGCTACCTCCACCTCTTCTTCCCTTCTAATGAACTGTGATCCACACTGTAGATCTCATCTCCAACCTCCAATTACTGTGGTTACTTGGTGGCATTTTCCACTGTTTCTAACTGTGCAGACATCTGTGGGCCAACCAGTCACCATGAGCTATATGAGGTTGAGGGCTGTGTCTTTCTGGTTCCCAGGGTCCCAGAGCTGGGTTCCATGCTGGGCCTTGTGTGGGCAGTCAGTGACTATGGTAGGTGAGTTGAACACATGAATAAGTGAACAAAGGGTATGGTTTCCATGGGCACTTTATACTCAAAGACAACGCTCAGTGAGCAGCAGCCAGAGCAAGCTGGGAGCAGCCAGTTGGGCTTCTCCATGCCCTGGCAGCTGCTGCCCCAATCCGTCTTCCTAGTTCAGCAGTAAAGGCCTCAGTGGGCCCATGGCCCCAGCACCGTCCCACCTGTGCAAACCCAAGAAATGCAGCCAGAGGTGTAGGAGTTGTTGCAACAGTAAAGCGGCTTTCATTCTTTTTTGTGATGGATGTTTAGGTGCCAACTGTGGCCAGGCTAATGTGCTGAGCTGCTAATGTGCTGAGCAACCTGAGACACTTTCTTACAGCCTCGCTGAGCCAGTTCTGCCTCTAGTAAGCGGAACCTTGGTGCTCAGAAGGCCCCTTGTGTGCCAAGGACTGACAGCCTTCTGGTGGGGTCTGAGGTGGCCAGCCTCGTCAGCCAGGCTCCGGAGGTGGACAGCAGGTGCTTGCTCCTCCCCACCCAAATAGGAGTCAATGGCTTCTATCGTGGCTCTATAACTAACTACCTATGCACTCGTGGGCCCCTCAGTTTCCCCATCTGTAAAGGAGCACAATGACAGCACCAACCAAGCCCATAGGACTCTGCTTCTCTGGACTCTCATTGCTGCTTGGGCAGCAGCACTCCTGGAACGGGGTTCTCTGTTGCAGGAGGATAAAGGACACTTGGAGGCAGAGCACTGTCCTCGCACAGGCCCTCCATAAACACACTGTCCTCAACCCACCAACACAGCTGCAGGTGCAGGAGCAGAACCACTCGCAGACTGGGCTACAGAGTGACTGGCTTTTGTGCAACAAAAATGAACAAAACTGAAAAGGAAAGGAGCACCATAGCCTGGGGGAAAGTTGGTATCAAATGTGACAGAAAGTCAATATCTGATGCAGATAAAGGGCTTATCCTGATATGAGACCCCAAGAGGTGAACAAGCAATGGACTTAAATGGGGGGCGGAGACACACAAAGTATTCACACACGGGAAGATCATTCATTCTCACCAGCAATCAAAGAAGCACAAATTAAAGCAAAAAGCTGCACTGCTTCAGTGCTGATCAGCCAAGTAGCAGCCCATGGAGCCCCTTGTTGGTAAGGATTTGCAGACTCCAGGAGCCATGGTGGGGAGCCAGCCTGGCTCTGCCCCAGAGTTGAATCTGTCCTCTGCTGGAATGCAGCAATTCTTCCTTTCTCTAGGCAAGAGCTCCCTGACAGCCATTCAGGTTCCCAGGAGTCCGGCCGGCTTAGGTCACAGCCTACAGGGTCAGCACCAGAAGAATCCAAAGCCTCCTGCCAGAAGATTCCCAAACCTTCTGCCAGGAGAGAGTTTGCACTAGGGACAGGGTCATTACCACCATCTCAAGCAGCAGTGGTGTAGACAGCCCACGCCCTGCATGCTTTCACAAGCTTCCATCCATTCCAGCAGGTCCAGGCCCCTCCCCAAAGTGCAGACTGGGGAAGGAGGCCCTGGCCTGCCAGAAAGGCGAGGACACATGCATGCCTACAGGAACTCCGGACCTCACACTATCTGCGACAACCTCGTCCCATATAGCAGGGCCTCTGTCTCCTGGGGAGAGAGGAGCTTCCAGTGCACCCCAGACCCTGCCCACCTGTGGGGCCACATGGCATTACTGTCCCCCACCCCAAGAGTTTGGAAGCCAAAAGGTTTTGGCTGTAGCCAGCATTATCTCTCTTGGGAAACCCCATTCTCTGAGCCAGGGCAGCTAGAAGCAGGGGAAGGAGCTCTAGTTATGGCTTCTGTACTTGGCTGGCTCCCTGGCCTCCACCGGCATCCCCAGTCTTTGTCACAGCCTCCACCATCTCCCCAGATGCTCAGCCCTTTCAAAAGCCAGAAGCCCTCCTTGATTTCTTTCCTCACACCCATGTCCTATGAGCTCTGCCTCCAAACACATCCTGAACCCATCCACTCGTCATTCATCATCACCCACTGGAACCAGTCAGGGCCAGGTACTTGGTCCTTTCCAGCCCAGATTAGTGCAATCTCCCTCCCAGCCCAGGCCCAGCTCCTAGGCCACCTCCCTGGCCAGATCCTGGGCCCAGGCTCCTTGGATTCCATGCCATCCCACAAGCTCTTCCCTGAGCCCTGACCTGGTCCCAAGCATGCCATTATCCTGGACATCCCCTGGGAGGCACTCCAGCTGGACTCTGCTGTCCAACTCTCCCATCAACTTTAGGCACAGCTCAGGACTAAGTCTTGGCCCATCCTGCCACATCAAGAGCTCTAAGAGAGATAGCCCAACTCAGGAACCCAGCTCAAGTTCCAAACGTCTGCATGTGTGCATGCATGTGTGTGAATGAGAGGGTGAAACCGAGGGAGAGAAAAATAAAGCCTGAGAATGGGAGGGGGAGCGGGCAGACACCATTTCCACCTAGCTGTGTGACCTTTTCCGGCCTCGAATTCCTTTAGGCCAAGTGTCCAGCACTGCTTTGTATTAATTTCAAAGAAAAATGGGTCAAGAAAAATTGGAAATTGGAGCTGGCTGAGGTGTTTGCCAGCCTGCAGAAAATTCTGAGAGAAAACAGGGCCTGTAGTCACAGGTCCTTGCAGTCACAGATTCCCGTCTGGTACAAATTAGCAGAGTTTGAACCTCAGGCCCAAACCTAGTTTCTGCTTCTGAAGAAGAGCCTTTCATTCCCTTCAGACATCCTTCGACCTGCCTCTGCAGCCCCATCACCGAGGCTGGGACCCAATACCTCTCATCTGCCATTGGGACACTCTGCAGGGACCGGCTGTGGGACGCCTGTCCCTCTGACACATCATGTGGACCCAGCATGCAGGAAGTCCACAGCTCTTTCACAATTGTCCCCAGGGGGCACCTGGAGTGTGGAGGGGACTCATGGGGTCTCCAGGGATATTCAGGCCCAGCTGCTCCCGTCCTTGGCAGGCCAGCTGCACATCTGAAGCACAAATGCTACAGATGTGTTAAGTTGCCCTTGGAGACAGCACATCCCTCCTAGAAACCTTTCTGCTGGGGACTGCTAAAGAGCAGGCACTTGGCACCCATGGCAGATGTGACAACTGGGCTTACCGCTCTTGCTAATTAAACCCCAACACACCAGAGCTCAGTGAGGCTCTGATTCCCAGCCACATATTACCAGAAGCCAGGCATGGGTACCGCGTGTCAACAGAACGCTCTTTGGGTGACACTCACGACCCAAATCCAAGAGAAGAAAAGAAAAAGTATCAATTAATTGTGTCTGTGGAAGAGAGAGCTGTGGAGAGGGAGCGGGTAGGGCAAAGAGGACCTCAGGACCCTGATCACAATGATGTGACAACAGACACAGAGCCAGCACTGTGCCCAGGACAGGAGGAGGATTAGCTTGTCTTAATTCTCACAGCTCGTGACATGGCATGTACTTTGCAGGAAAGTGGGATACCACAGAGCTGGGTCAGCTGCCAGGCAGGCACACTAGACCCCACATCAAAGTATACCCCACCTCATGCTGGGACAGGCTGCTAACAGCTAATATAGCTCCTCTGAGAACCACTGGTCCGGTCCTGAGAACAGTCCCTTGCATCTAAGTTGGTACCACAACCAGGGCCAAACCACCCCCCACCTAAAGGTCACAACTGTCATCTGATCGCAGTGCTCCAGCAAAATATCTGGGTCCTTCCTAGGCTATGTTCACCTGGCCTGCTCCACCCCTGAACCAGATCCTACACATACATGGGAAGGGAAAGGAAGAGGGAAAGGCAGGCCTGAGATACAGGACAGCTCAGTTTATGTCTGAGGGAGCTGAGCACATAGGCTATCAGCACTGGCCAGGTGGAGTCCCAGTCCCAATCTGTGTACATCAAGGAGGGCATGTCTGTGGCATGACTTCTACTTCACAGCCTACCACTCCGGGCCCCCAGGCCATGGACACGTGGCAGAAAGCCCCCACTTTGGCCTGTAGCTTGGGAGCGCCCTCTCATATCTGGTCCCAGACAACTCCAGGCCTCAGAGAACATTCAAGGGACCCTCCTGGCATGAGCTCACATCACCACACTGGCTCTAACTACTGTCTAGGGGACTGGCCACAGAGTGAGGAGCACCAAGGCCTCTGCCAAGGGGCATGCACAGCTCTGAGAACCTCCTCCCTCCCAGAGACGTCCAGATGCCTCTGTGTCACAAGAGGTGGCTCTCTGTGGGATTTCTCTGGTCCCCAAAGCACAGGCACAGCCTGGGTGGAATGAGGAGGAAAAGCCGAGACCAGGGAATCGAGCTGAGGCCTCCAGGCTTTCCGTTGCAACTCGGTGAGCCAGTACAGGGACAAGTCTGGTGGGAGAGCCCCTGGTCACCACCTGAATGGGCCTGGCCTGGCCACTATGATCATGGAGCAGATATCAGAATGACATGGTCATGAGCCAATGGACACTGGCAGCCACCAGAAGCTGAGGAGGTGAGGAAGGGATTCTCTGCTTAAGCCCCTGGAGAGAACCAGCACTGCTGACAACTTAAATTATGCTCATTTTGTATTTCCGACCTCCAGAAGTATAAAAGAATGAGCCTGAGTTGTTTTAAGCCACTAAGTTTGTGGCAACTTATTACAGGAACCATAGGAAACAGACTGACACCAACTGCTTCCAGCTAGTTAGTGCCGCTCCCCATCCCCTACCCATGACTGATCCCTCACCCTCAGCTGGACCCTGTCCCTTATACCTCACAGCACTGTATCACCAAGGCCTGGAGACCTGTCTGCCCCTCACTGCAGCCTTGCTCTCTTCCCGTCTGCAGCCTGTTCTCAGCGGGTGCCACTCTCCTCACCCCATTGCTCTAGCCTCCCTGCCTCCAGCCTGGACCAGAGCGACTGGCTAAAAGCAGAACTAGCTGTCAGACTCCCTTCCTCCCAGGGCTGCCTGCTGTCTGCAGGGTGCCATCTGGCTCTGAAACATTCGAGGTCACAGACCCCCGAGAGCATCCAGTGTCAACTCTGGGCCAGAGCTCCTGGCCCTGCTCACCTACCGCCAGCTTCACTCCTGAAGCAGCTCAGCAGGAGGAGAAAGTGCTGTGGGTCACTGAATGGAGACTGTAGCTCCTGCGTCCTTTCCACCCCCACAGGCTTCCCTTGGCCGGAGGCTGAGCAGAGCACTCCCCAGGGCGGTGTGCTCCTCATGCTCGCTGGGAAGTACGCTTGATAGCAGTGGGCAGAGACTTGGCACTGACTGCTTCTTAGGAGGAGGCAGCCAAGGTCATGGATATCAAGCTGTCTGACTGCTCTTTTTTCAGCCAAGGCGGGACAGAGAGGGCTCAGTGGCCCAGTGGCAGTACCATGGGATGGGAATCTCTGCCTAGAAGGAGCTCAAAGCCCCTCCTCTTCCGCAAGGCCCAGGAGAGCAGCTGCTGAGGATGTAGGGGACACTTCACCTCTACGTCTTATAAGCACAGGTGGCCAATGGGGGCCATATTTTATTTGGCCCATATGGTGCTTTTTAGAAATTTGAAGCAACATTTTTCAATCATGAGAATTCATATAAAAAAAACTTTGATGTCTGGAGTCTCCTGACAATAAGAGGGTGGCTGCCCCAGGCCTGCCCTGCCCCCGCCATGTCATAGTCAGGAAGCCAAGGAGGGGTCTGCACTCTGCTCTGAGCCCACAGTGAGGCCAGGACAGATGCCAGGTGCTGCTGCATTCACACTGCTGTTTTCCTTAGCAGAAACATATTCTCTATGTGTACATCTGTATATCAAAAGCAGAGAAATGAAAGCCAGGCCAAGAGTGGATAGAATTCTTTTTCTTACCCCTGCTGCTGTCATCCCTGGCATTACCTACTGGGCCCTGAAGCCTGATAGTTTTCAGCCCTTGCCTTGGGACAGCAGGACTTTCCCGCAAAAGGCACCGTGTGCCTGACAGAGAGACCACATGTCCAGTGCATGACCCAGGGATCTTTCCCACACTATGGAGACCTTCCCGTGCCCACCAGTCCTGGCTTCCTCTCAACAATCCCCAGCGACACGGCTGGCAGCCAGAGCTAGGCTACAGCAGGAGCCCAGGACTCAGAGTGGCGCCCTGTGTGTGTATATAAGTGCAAACACACAGGTGCAAACATGCACATACACATGCAAACACAGGTACATGCACACATGCACACATGCGCACATATACGCATACACACACATGCAGACCCCAGAAATGCCAATGTCATACAGCACCCTTACCCCCAACATTAGGCCCCAGGGCACAGGGTTGGCTAGTGGGGAGAAAAAGAACAAGACTCAGTGTGCCTGAGAGAGCTCGGGCCCAGAGGTCTGGAGATGTCTCAGCTGCCTCTCCCTAAAAGGCCACTCAACCTCCCCAGGCCCCAAGCTCTCCCCTCTTGGCCTCTCCAGGATCCTGGGTCCAGCAGAGCTAAGCATCCCTGAGAGATTCAAGGTGGTCCTGGGGGCCTGGCTCGACCTGGGTAAGGAGCTGCCAGGTGCACTTCAGGCCTCTGAGTTTGCCACATCTGGCAAGCCAGTGAAGAGAGAAAAGCCCTTCCCCTCTCCCTCAGCCCCGTGTCCTAAGGGTGACACTGACAACACTAAGCTGCTAAGCGTGCACAACCAACACTGGCCTGAGCCCATGAAGACCACGTTAAAACCTTCAGTTTCCATCTGTTTCTGGGGGGCAAGCTAAAATCCTGCAACTGGCACTGTTAATGGAGATAATGGAGACTGTTAGTGATGATGTCTGAGGCTTGGTGAGACACTCTGGAAAGCCTGCTGGCTGCTCAGGGGAAACAGGACAATGTGTGTTGGCACCACAGAGGGGCCATGTGGGACACCCCAACTCCCAGCCAGACCAGGAAGTCCAGGACAGATGCTCCCTCTTTTCCAGGGGACCTGTCACACCCACTGCCCATCAATAAATAGCTGGGGGAGTGGGCTTAAACTTGCTTCCAGAAGTTGCTGGGGGGAAGAGGATGGGAAGTCCCCTACCCACCTCAGCCACAGCTACAATGATATGTCATGGTCCCCGTCAGAAATCACCAAGAGAAAGGATCCCCTACTGCGTGCACACATGCCCAGGTCCTGGGCTCTGTGTCCTCCTTCAGGACAGCACAAAGAACAAACATGCCCAGCCAAGGACACATCTTCCATGTCTCCCAGAGACTCTGTGGGCCCTAATTGGGCCCAGGCTGATGGAGGGCTGGACCATCTGAGGTCACCTCAGGCCCTCGGCATGGCCCCAGCATAACATGTATCTGGACCCCTCCAGCTGAGGAGTGGCCTCAGTCCTAGGCCACATGGGAGCAACCATGCACGGCCAGGGAGAAATGTGCTTTCCGTGAACCAAGTCACCCACACAAGGTCATGCTGACACTGGGCAGGGACATTAAGGGAAAGGGACTTGGCCCCAGACCCTGGGCCTATGGCCTAGGGCCTAAACACCCACAGCGCAGGGTGGAGGCCCAGAGCTCAGCCTGGGAATGGCTTTCCCTGCCCCCTTCCAGTGAAGCCTCAGCCCCCAAACAGCACAATCGGCTTTCTAAGCCAAAGGTTTCTGGGTTTATTCTGAGTTTGAAATTTCTTTCTTAAGTTCTGAGTTCCAAGTTGTCACCTAAGTAGATGGAAAAACAGCAGGGGGAGGGGAGGATTTAACAGAAGAGGCCAAATGACAAACAGAAACCCAGCAATTAGGCAAGGTGGCCAGGCCATGGGGGAGGGTTGTCATGTTCAGGAAGGCGAGCACCATGTGGAATTTGGGGTCAGAACTCACCCTGGGCACCTGGCAGCCCCTCACTCAGGGTGAGCCAGATTCCCGGGACCACCATGAATCTTCCAGTAGAGGCCAGGCCAGAAGCACCAGGTCAAGCACAAAGTGGCGGGCCCTCGACTCTCTGGAACACAGGCTTTTCTAACTTCACTGGACAGATGAGAAGGCAGAGGCCAGAGATCCAAACTTGGCCAAGTGCAGCTGGTCATTGAGGAGAAAGGACAGGGTTTTGGTCCCTGATCTGGGGCACTTGCCCTGCCCCATTTTCACTCCCAGCCACACCCTATAGACTTACTCTCCATTCCTCCCCTCTGCAGAGAAGCCCAGAGGAGGAAGAGAGGAAGGAGGTGCAGTGGCTGGGGGAAGTTGGGCAGCCCCAGTCGCTGTTGTAGCCCTGACGGACAGCAATACAGCGCGTGGGACGAGGGGCTGCCAGGAGTATTGGTCAGCTCCAGGGAGCGCTGGGCCCCCTGATGGAACAATTCCTTTGCAAAGATATTTGACAAGGCTCCTTGAAATTAGAATGGTGCCCTGAAAGGCTGCACCCAATTTATCTGTCAAGCCAGGAAGTCAGAGACCTAAGATAAATGAGCCAGGGCTGCTTGGGCGACAGAAGATACAGGTAGGGTATCCGGGGTCCACTGTAAACATGCAGATGAGCCTAACCCAGGACCTAGGCCTCTGTGACCACAGCACATGCCACTAGCTGGGGGTCTAGGAACAGAAGCTGAGGGCTGGCCTGCCCCACAAAAGCCAGGTCCAGGCAAGGTGGCCTCATCTGGACCCTGAGGCCTGTGATACCTGCTAGGAACTATAATCAGACCCTAACCTGGCCTCAGTGTAACCCGTGACCCAAGATCCCAAGAATGCTGGAAAGGTTTGGGCTGGCGGCAAGCCTGGCCTCCTGGAGGGCTTTGCAAGGCTCCAGTCAGGGCTGTCCTCACGCCTGCCAGCAGCTCCTTCCACACTCCTGGGTCCAGAGTGCACTTTGCTTCTGAGTTGAAAACAACAAAACCACCCTAGTCTGTCTGCAGGCTGTAAAGGCTGCCAGGAAAACCCTCAGTCTTTGTGGTATACTTCCCTCTCCTCACTGCTGAAGGAGCCCTCGGGAACTTGGTCACCATTGCAGGGAAAGTCAGCAGCACATAGGCAAGGAACAGCTTCTTCAGAGGCACAGGCTCATGGACATGGGTGTAGGAATTGGGCCGGGAGTGCAGGTGTGGCCTGGGCCCTCCTTGCTCCCTGACACTTGCTGGCTCTTGGGTAGAAGGTGGGCCCTCAGGTAGCTTTCATTGTCTGCCTTGGAGGCCCCAGATCTGCATATTTGTGACCTACATGCACTCAGAGCAGAGGTCCCCACCCCAGCACACTCACTGTGCTATGTGGCCAACAAGGGGGGACTCAGCCTCAGCCGGGGACCAGGCCTGCAGAAGGGGCACCTGGGTCCCCCAGGGAAGGCATCTGGGCTTACCACACAGCCCGCCCACCTGCAGCAGCCTTACCTGTGTCTGGGGGCTGTAGCACCCCTAGAGGAGGGAGCCTGGGGGTGGGTGGCCGGCGATATACCAAGTGCACACGGCCCTGCTCGGCCTCCCTCGCTGCCAGCCCCTTTTCCAGGGGTTCGATGAAGAACTCCTCATCCTGCATTCGGATCAGGCCGGCCTGTGGGCAAGGAGGAGATGGTTCAGAGGCCTGGAGCACAACAGACCCGGGCGGGAGGCAGCAAGGAGGGCCCAAGGGCAGAGGATCCCACCTGGCAGAGCTACTGGCCAGCCTTGGACCCCATTACCCAGAGCCTCTACTGCCCCCACTGTGTATCTCTTTGTCCATATCAGTCACTAGCCCAGACCCTACAGCAATGGAACTGCTGCCTCCCACCATGGCGCCCCCTGCAATGAAGCCGTCACTGGAGACCCCATCTCCGTACACTGGCATCCAAGGCCCTCAGACTACCAGCTCCCTACCTGTCCACAGCTCGCATACATACACCAATCACTGGGACAGCCCTGTCCTTCCTACATGGTGTGCATGGCTAGCCTTCCTGCCCTTGACCTGACTTGGCCCTCAGCTTGGGTGGTCCTTCTCCTGCCTCCCACTTTGGACTTCTGGTAAACTCTGACTCCTCCTGCCTGGCCCAAACACCACAACCACCACCCCCACATGGCCCACCCCTCCCTTTGGCCATCCATGGTCACTGCCCAGTCCAGCTCCCACACTTTGGATTTTTTGGTCCATTATCCATAAACCAGGGTCTTGCATGGGACCCCCCACCGCCCCCCCCACACACACACACTGTATTAACCTGCAGATGTATTTCCTTTAGATCACACACTTATGACCCACTCAGGGGTGTGTTTTGTTTTTTAAAAACCATTTTATTGAGGTATTACTGACATGCTAAAAACTGTACATATTTAATGTATACAACTCAGTGAGTTTGAGAACAAGTGTACATTTGTGAAACCATCACCACTATTAAGGCCATTAAGATATCCATCACCGCTCAAAGCTTCCTCCCACCCCCTTATTATCATCACTTTTTGTGGTAAGAACACTTAACATAAAATCGACCTTCTTAGCAAACTTTAAGTATACAATAGAGTATTGTTAGCTATAGGCACTGTGCTGTGCAGTAAATCTCCAGAGCTTATTTTTATCTTGCATAACTGAAATTTTATATACTTTGACCAGCTCCTAGCAATCACCACTCTGCTCTCTGCTTCTGAGTTTGACTATTTTAGATTCTATATATGTGAAGTCATTCAGCACTTGTCTTTCTGTCTCTAGTTTATTTCACTTAGCATAGTATCCTCCAGTTTCATCCACATTGTCACAAATGATAGGATTGCCTTCTTTATAAAATCTGGATAATATTCCATTGTACACACATGCCCCATTTTTTTAATCAATATGTTGTCGATAGATGACATTTAGGTTGCTTCCATGGCCATTGTGAAAAACGCTGCAGTGAACATAGAGGGGCAAGCATCTCTTGGGTATCTGGATTTCATTTTCTTTGGATATATACCCAGAGTGGGACTGCTGGATTATACGGTAGTTCTATTGTTAATTTTTTGAAGCATCGATTCCATACTGTTTTCCATAATGACTTAACCAATTTATTTTTCCGCCAGCATTACATAAGGGTTCCCTTTTCTCCACATCCTCACCAACACTTGTTATCTCTTGTTGTTTTATTTATTTTTTGGCAACAGCCATTTTAACAGGTGTGAGGTAATATCTCATTGTGGTTTTGATTTGCATTTCCCTGGTGTTTAGTGATATTGAGCACCCTTTCAGGTACTTGGACATCTGTATGACTGTTCAGGTGCCTTGCCCATTTTTTAATGAGATTATTTGGGGTTTTTGCTATTGAGTTGAAGTTCTTTATATGTTTTGAATATTAACTCCTTATCTGATATGTGTCTTGAAACATTTTCTTCCATTCTATAGGTTGCCTTTTCATTTTATTAATTTTTTTTGCTGTGCAGAAACTTTTCAATTTAATATAGTCCCACTTGTTGATTTTTGCTTTTGTTGCCTGTGTTATTGGTGTCATACCAAAAAAATATCAGCAAGACCAATGTCAAGAACTTCTTTCTCTGTTTTCTTCTAAGAGTTTAATGGTTTCAGGTCTTACATTTAAGTCATTACTCCATTTCAAGTTAACTTTTATGAGTGGTGTAGAATAGGGCTCCTATTTTATTCTTTTACGTGTGAATATCCAGTTTCCCCAACACCAATTATTGAAGAGATTATCCTTTCCCCATGAGTATTTTTGGTTCCCTTGGTAAATATACATTGACTATATATATGCATGGGGTTATTTCTGGGCTCTTAATTCTGTATCATTGGATGTGTTTTATTTTAGTACCATACAGTTCTGAGTACTGTAGCTTACAATATATTTTGAAACTGGGGAGTCTGATACCTCCAGCTTTGTTCTTTTCTCAGTATTATTTAGGCTATTTAGGGGTCTTCTCTGCTCATATAAGAATTTTAGGATTTTTTTCCGGTTGTAATTTGGGATTTTAGTAGTAATTGCATTGAATCTATAGATGGTTTTTGATAATCTGAACATTTGAACAACATTAACTCTTCTGTTCCATTAATACAGTATATCTTTCCATTTATTTGGGTCTTCTTCAACTTCTTTCATCAATACCTTATAGTTTTGGGTGTATAGATCTTTCATGTGCTTGAATAAATTTATTCTTAAGTGTTTTAGTATTTTAGAGATTATTATAGATAAGATTGTTTTCTTTATTTCTTTTTCAGATAGTTCATTGTTAGTGGATAGAAACACAATTGACTTTTGTACATTGATTGTGTATCCTGAATCTTACTAAATTTGTTATTTAGTTCGGAGATTTTTTTTTTTTGGTGGACTCTTTTGGACTTTTTATACACAAGATCATGTCATCAGATAACAGACAATTTTATTTCTTCTTTTCTAATCCTGATGCCTTCTATTTCTTTTTCTTACCTGATTTCTCTGGCTAGGACTTCCAGTGCTTTGTTGAAAAGGAATGGTAAAAGTGGGCACTCTTATCTTTTTACTATTACATACTCATTTACATATTGTCAATATAGTTTTAGCTATTTTTAATACTTTTGTATTTAACCGTTATATAAGAGTTAACTGGTTTAAGACACCACCATATCACAATATTAGAATATTCTGAATTTGACTATATACTTACCTTTACCAATGTTTTGTATATTTCATGTTTTCATGTTACTAATTAGCATCTTTTAGTTTCACCTTGAAGAACTAATTTCATCATTTCTTATAAGGCAGGTCTAAAAATGATGAGCTCTCAGCTTTTGTTTGTTTGAGAAAGCATTTATTTTGCTCTCTTTCAACACTTTAAATATGTCATTCCACTCTCACCTGGCCTAAAAGGTTTCTGCTGAGAAAAACATAGATATTTTTATGGGGGGTGTTCCTTGTATAAAAGAAATTTTTCCTCTTGCTATTTTTAAAATTATCTTTGTTTTTTATTTTTGGCAATTTTATTATAATGTGTCTTGAAAAAGATCATTTTGGATAATTTTTGGAGTGACCTCTTAGCTTCCCCCAGTTTGGGAAATTCTCAACTATTATCTCTTTAAATATGCTCTCTGTTCCTTTCTCCCTCTCTTCTCCTTCTGGGATTCCATAATGCAATGATGTCTCATAAGTCCCATGGGCTTTCTTCACTCCTTTTCAATCTTTTCTTTTCCTCTAACTGTATAATTGCAAATAATCTGTCTTTGAGTTCATCGACTCTTTCTTCTGCTTGGTCCAGTGTGAGGCTGAAGATCTGTATTGAATTCTTCATTTCAGTCATTGTATTCTTCACTACAATTTTTTTCGTTCTTTTTTGTTTTCTATCTCTATTAAACTTCTCATTTTTTATTGTATTGTTTTCCTGATTTTGTTAACTTGCTTATCTATGTTCTCTTGTAGCTCTCTGAGCATCTTCGAAATAATTATTTAGAATTTTTTTGTCAGGCAACTCATGACCTCCATTTCTTTAGAGGTGTTATTGGAAGTTTGGTGGTGTCGTGTTTCCCTGATTCTTTGTGATCCCTGTAGCCTCACATAGGTGTCTGCACATTTCCAAACTTCATGGACTGACGTCAGTGAGGAAGGACTTCACTTGCAAGTGGAGGTACACTGGAGCATGCTATGACTCTAGGTCTAGTGTACAGGGCACATATGTGGCAGCTCTGGGTCTGGGTTGAGGGGAAGAATGATGGCTTGTTGGCTTGGGTTATTAGGGTCCATGACATTAATAACTGTGTGGTCCTTGGAGAGTGCTGCAGAGGGTCCACAGTAGTCGCAAAGGCTGTTAGCATTTTTAGTGGTGCCTCCAGGTCCAGCAGCTGAAGATCAGAGCAAACAGTAGTGATGGCCAGAGCCGGTAGTGTGCACACATTCAGCTGTGGGGGTCAGATGCAGGTGACTGTGTAGTGTCAGGAGCCAAATGCAGATACACAGGTAGTGATGATGGACAAGGTTGGCATGCATTCTCATGGCTGCAGGGACTCACCACAGGTATGTGCATAGCAGTGGAGGTTGGACAGGAGTTAGATTGGTGGCACATGTGCACAGCTAGAGAGGCTAGACCTGAGCTCATGCACGGTGGTGAGGGTCAGCCACGGGGGTCTAAGCTGGCATTTTGCACTCACGCAGCCACAGAGGCTAGGAGTAGGGGAATGGAATGGGAGAGATTCAGGCATCTGGTATCTGTGAACGTGAAAACCTGAGCAGTGAAATCAGCAGGGGGTTTGCAGCAGCTGTGGTGTATGCTAGTTTCTCCAGTGGTAGAAGCTGCTGAGGTTCCTGCAGAGCAGACTGTGGGAAATCATGGTTATACCCTCTGTGTTTTGATACTAATGGCTCCCACACTTGTTTCTTGTTTGCAGACGTATCAGCTTTACATATCTCTGGGTGGAGGGAAACCACAGTAGGTATTTTGAGGGGTGCTCCGAAGGCTGATAAAGCTGGTCACTCACTCTGTCTCCCTTTCGCAATGAGGGGCACATTTTCTATGAGGAGTCTTGGGGCTCAGCAGTGCCAGCCTATGGGTGGGGTGATGTTGGCAAATAACCTGTCTCCTTTCCCTTTTTGTGTGGCTCTTCTCAGGGTTTGTTCCACTGTGTCGCTAAAGTTTCTGAAGTGGACTCTTGTTTTGGCTCATGGACAGCTACATAATTGCTGATCCTTGTTGAGGGACAGAGTCATCTACTTTGTAAACTCAACATCCTCACCCGGGGGCTTTGGAAAGCTTGAATTAGTTGCTCCAACTTAAGCATCAGAAGATTTACATAAATGACTAGATTTCCAGGCTCTCTTGAAATATCAGAAAAGCTGGCACTGCCTGCTGCCCACTGGACATGCCAGCAATGTGCCAGCTCAGCTTTCCCTGTAGGGGTCTCCCCTAGAGCCTACAAAGGGAATGCAACCCTGCCAGCACCTTGACTTTGGCCTCCAGACCAGTGAGAGAACAAGTTTCTATTGTCTTCAGTAATTCGTTGTTACAGCAGCTGCAGGAAACTAATACAGAGTCCTAAGGGTGGTGGAATAAAGGGGCAGCCATTCCTTGAGGGGTGAGGAGCAGGAGCAGCAGATACTCCCTCCCTCAAGGACAGGGTTTTGCCACATCTTGAAGTCCTGGAGGCAGAAAGGCAGGCACCAGAGCTGAGGGGGCTGAGGTCACTGGGATGTGGGAGGAAGGAGGAGATGAGATGCCCATGGGAACCCTGCAGGCTCCCACGCTCTGATTCATCCCCGCATCCTGGGGTCCTGCCAGGCCTTGGAGAAAGTGAGCAAATGCTTATGGAATGAATGAATAAATGAATTATGCCAAAACAGCAGGACCTTTGAGAAGTGCAGGGCAGGGACACTGTTGACCATCTCCTTCCAGGGGGTTTGCAGCAGTTACTTCCTCTACACTGCCATTGACACTCCTGTGTTTGCAGTTTGGGGACAGACTGGTGTCTCAAACTCATCTTATTAATAGAACCCATTCAAGGATATGTGGGAATTAACCACATGGCAGCAGTGGGTGAGCGGTCCCCACCTCTGGTATTCTGGGTTCCCAGCACCACTCCTGTCTGGACAAGTGACCTAGGCCAGGTACCAAGTGTCCTTGGGCCTCCATTACTTGCTTACAAATGGGGCAGGTCGTCCCTGACCTCGCACAGTTGTTGCAGGAATTTATGCAGCCTGGGATGCACTCAGAACCAGGACACAGGTAGGTGCTCCACAACTCAGGTGATGTCATCCACCTGCTTGCTTTCCAAATGAGGAAACTGAGGCCTGGGGTCGGGAAGGCCTGCTGGAAACACACAAAGTCTGGGAACCAGTCCCCAGGCCTCAGGTGGAAGGAATATCTGCTGGGTGGGCCCTTGGGCCTATCATGGCAATTAGGGCAGGACATAGGGGTGTCAGTGCTCAGTAGGGCAACCCCTCTCCTAGAAGGACCCTTGCACTCCAGACTGGGAGCCTTCTACAGGCCCTGCGGTCATCTGGAGAGACCCAGCATGGAAATGACCCTCTCTGGCCTGAAAGACCCCAAGAGAAAGGGGTCAGGCTCTCCTCTTTGGTTATCTTCCTGGTTAAAGCTGCTGAGAGACCCAAGAGCATTGAATATGCTTGATGTTGTCCGGGCTTTTCTGTGGTTGGGAAGCCAAGGCCCAAGTTGGCCAAGCTCCCTGGCAGGATCCCCCCAGGTTCCACCTGAAGGGAAAATAACACACTGGGATAAATCAGAAGTATGGTACCTGTTTACTCAGGTTTCCTCATGCAACCAAAGACCTCTCACTGACAGTGCTCTCACATGGAGAAGTTAAACTTATTCTTCACAGCACCAACCCAAGTCTGAGGGGCACTGTAGAATCCATATGTGGAAGCTGCATTGAAGAATGTGGTGCCACCTGCCCCAAGACCAGAGACTGCCCATCTCAAGACCAGTTCTGATCACCCCAGGACCAATGTATGATGACCTGAGACCAGCCACTGATACCCCTCAAGATCTGAATAGTGCTCGTGAGGGACTCTCCACCAAGAAAGCAGGGCTCACTTTATTGCCTGATTTCCAAGTATTTTAGTGTGCACCCCAGGAATGATCCGTCTAAATTCTGCAAAAGAAAAGTGATAAGAAAACAAGGAACAGAGCATAGGCTGTGTTTTGCTGAGTTTTTTCCAGGATTTTGCTGCCAGCAGCACATGTATCTGTTTTTACACGTGATTTTCATTAAGAATCTGTTTCCTCTCCTCACGCTATAAATATTAAAGAAATCACTGAAGCACAGTGGTCTGAAGGGATTTGATAAGGAGTGTCTGGACAGCCTGACATCCCACAGACAGGGACCCTGTGACCAGCTGCCCAGCCCCATCAGAGGAGAGGCTGGTGGAAAGAGTTCTGTCCCTGACCCTCAGGTGCCACCACTGGGGCCTGGAACCTGGTAGTTCTTTATGCCCTGCCCTTTGCTGTTTGGTTTATGATGAAATAGTCACTAAGGCAGAAAATAAAAGTGAAAAATTGATAAAAAAAAATCCCAAAGTTTAACAGCTATCATCTTTTGCTTTGAATTTTAAAATATTCAAAACACTGACACTCTCAGAGTTGGGGTCTCATAGAAAAGCAAGCGTGAGACCTGTGCCCCATTTGCCATGCTCACCAGCTTCTTAAGTGGAAGCCACAGGCTCCAGTACACAGTAGGTTCACTTGGTGTTGTCACTTAGCCTTGTCATTTTTGCAACCTCTGGCACTAAGACTGTGAAGCATCTGTCAAGGTAGCAATGGTGACAATCAAGAATTTTAAAAAAAGGAAGCTGATCCCAAAACAGAAGGATCTAGACTTTGACAGAGGACAAGACAGCGTGCGTCTGCATCAGCTCACTGTCACTCAAACTCAACCTTGCTCTGAAACACACATGAGCACTTGTCTCAGGAATCCCCAAATATGCATCTGGTAAAGTGCCAGTTCTGAGAGAAACATGTCCTTTCATTCCTTCTTCCTTTTGGTAAGGGACGCATGCGATTCAGTCAGGCCACAAGATAAAGGGCACCAGGCTGTGTCTAATGACTGTCTAGCAGATGCACTGCCAAAACGGGGCTTTTCCCCACCAGAGTGTCTCCCACAGCCTGTTCTTCCCCTCGCAGCTCCCCGGAGAAGAGCAGGACAACCCCAGAAGCTTTACAGAGAGGGTACTGACCCAACCACTGAAGTCACAGGTATGAGAACTAAGGTCCCGTCAGATTGAAGCCACTCAGTCCTAACCAGGAGGAGCTCCTTCACAACTGAGCATCACAGAGGCTGTTTTGCATGTTGTTTTTTCCACTTTTCTAAAAGGTCCACCAGCCAGCTGGCCACCAGCAGGTGAGAGCAATCCATGGGGTTAGGAGGCATCAGCTTCTGCTCCACGCCTTCCACAACAGCTCCTTCAGGAGGGGTCTGTCCGCGGACACCCTTGTGGCAGGCTCCTGCCTGCCCTGCTCTCTGTCTCATTCAGGTGGACATATGTCGCCTTTTCCATGTGCCATCTACATCCCTCCTTCCTCCTGGGGAGCTGCCTCTACCCCAGTGTGGGGGTCCTGTCCTCCCAGGTTGGAGGAGAGACTGTGGTGGGAGCTGAGGGACCATGACGAAGTGGTCCCTGAGTACCACAGAGACTGAGTTCACCCAGCAGGCCCCGCCCTTTTTTGGGCTCATTTCAGGCCATCCAGATCCTTTGCTCCAGAAAGTCCTTCTTTTCTCCTTAAGTTGTCCAGAGTTGGTTTCTGAGGGTCTAAACCATGATGTCCCAACTGACACATGCCCCCAGTGCTGAGCCTCATGCCCAGCCAGGTATTAAGAAAAGTTGTACCCCACTCTAGTGAGCAGGGTGGAGGAAGAGCATGGGCAGAGTGAGCCCTCAGGATTCAGAGCCACAAAGCCTGGCTTCAAATTCTGGCCTTGGGCCAGTCCTAGTCCTTCAGCAGCCCCAGTTCACCTGCAAAGAGAGGAGTCAGGAAACCTGTGACTGAGATACTAGTTATCCTTCTATAATCCCAATAAGACCAAGGAGAGATCCAGTAGGAAAAAAAAAAACAAATTAACTACAAGCAGGAAACCTGCTACTCCCTGGACCATCATCTTTGCCTTCAAAATAAAGTCCAAAGGCTCCTTGAAGCCAAAGCATCCCCCTTGCTGGGCCCAGCTCCCTTTGTACCTCAATCTACATCTTCTGGCTTTCGTTCCCAAGAGACTTGGTGGCACCTGAAGAGCTTGAGTCCCTGCTGTTAGCAAGGTTATACAGGGGCCTTCAAATATGGTATAAATTCAAACTCCCCTAAAATTCTATATGGCAGACCTTCATTTCCAGGGGACTCTAAGGCTCAAAGCTGCTAGCTCAGATGTCCCAGCAGGACAGAAGCCAGCTTGGGAACACAGCCCAACCCCACCACCACTCCGATCATATCCATCCCTGGGAGAGCCAGATGGGGACATCAAACTCTAGCACTCTCTTCATTGCCACCACAATTTTTGCCATACCTGGTAAAAATTTGGTAAATTCTAGGTAGATAATCCTGTCTGCTAAGCCTCTGAGCCTGAGTCCTAATCTCTCTGTTATAAGAAATTAGAGGTGTTAAAGCTCTGTTAGTATCAAACGAGACTGTCTTTGATTCGATGAGAAAATTCAAATAGAATTGAAAAGAGAACAGTTCTTGCACTATGAGATTCATGCTTTTTTATATATGTAACAGCTTTACTAAGCTATAATTTGCATTATCATACAATTCACCCACTTTCAGTGTAAAATTCATCTATTACCACAATCGACTTCCAAAATTTTCATCACCCCAAAAAGAAACCCCATACACATTAGTAGTCACTCCCCATTTTCCCCCAACCACCCCCACATACATGCCAGGCCCTGGAAACCACTAATTTCCTTTCTGTCTCTGTAGATTTGCTTATTCTGGCTTGGTCATAGACACAAAATCATATGGTCTGTGATCTTTTATGACTGAGTTCATTCACCTAGTATGTTTTCAAGAAGACTATGTTGTAGGATATGTCAGTATCTAAATCCCTTTTTCATTGGGAAATAATATTTCACTTGTACAGATATACCACATTTTATTTATCTATTCACTGGTTGATAGACATTGGGGTTGTTTCCACTTTAGGCTCTCATGAATAATACTGCTTTGAACATTCATGCACAAGTGTTTTGTGTGTACATGTTTTCATTTCTGCTGGATACATGCCTCGGAGTAAAACTGCTGGCTCATATGTCTCTCTAGACTCTAGACAACACTTTCCCACTGCAGCTACACCATTTTCCATTCCCACCAGCAGTATTTGAGGGTTCCAGTTTCTTCACATCCTCACCAACACTTGCTACTATCTGTCTTTTTCTTTCCAGCCATCTTCATGTGTGTGGAGTGGTATCCCATTGTGGTTTTGATGTGAATTTCCCTGCTGACTAAGGATGTTGAACATCTTTTTATGTGTGTATTGGCCATTTTCTCTCTTCTTTGGAAAAATGACTATTCAGACCTGTTGCTCATTTTTAATTGGATTATTTTCATTTTCTACTGAGTTATAAGAGTTCTTTATATAGCCTACACACAAGTCCCTATTAGATATCTAAATTGCAAACATTTTCTCTTTGTTTGGGTTGTCTTTTTCACTTTCTTGATGTAGTTCTTTGACATTATAAAGAAATTTTATGAAATTCAATTTGTCTATTTTTTCTTTTGCCATTTGTGCTTTTGGTGTCATATCTAAGGCTTTGCCTATCCTAAGATAATGAAGATTTATTCCTATATTTTTAAAGAGTTTTATAGTTTTAACTCCCATATTTAGAATTATGATCTACTTTGAGTTAATTTTTATATGGTATGAGGTAGGGTTCCAGCTTCATTCTTTTGCATGAGGTTATCAGTTGTCCTAACACCATTTGTTGAAAAGGCCGTCCTTTCCTCCACTGAATTGTCTTAGCACTCTTGTCAGAAATCAAAGTGGAGATGTATTTCTGGATCTTCAGTTCAATTTTACTGGTCTTTATGTCTATCTTTCTGCCTGTACCACACAGTTGAGTACGGCAGCTTTGTAGTAAGTTGTGAAATCAGAAAGTGTGAGTCCTCTAAACTTTTTCTCCTTTTTTCAACATTGCTTTGGCTCTTCTGTGTCTCTTGCATTTCCATTTAAATTTTAATATCAGCTTGTCAATTTCTGCCAAGGAGCTAGCTGAGATTGTTTTTTGTATAATCCAATGCTTTTTAATGTCATGTTTGGTGCCACATTGATTCACCTCTTATGCCAATCATTAGAGAACAATGGCCTCGAGAGAACACCACATTAGAAAACAAAAGATTGGGTTAGAAGCCCTAACTCTGCAAACTAACCAGGTGTGTGGCCATGAGCAAATCAGAGCCTTGGGGAGCAGGGGTACATTGAGGCACTGCACCCCACCTCTACTGCAGGAGAGAATCCTCTTAACAGCACTGGCTCAGCCCTGCTTGACATCTCTGTCATTCCTCACCTGCCATTTGTGCAGCCCAGACCTCAGATCGAGTCCCCACAGATGGGAAAATCACAGTTGAGAGTAACAGAACTGACTTCTGCACCCATTCCACTGTGATAATTATAATTGCAAACCAGAGGTTATTCACCTTATATTCTGGAAAGAAAAGCTATGCAACATAAAAAAAACTTATAATTCAGCTTTAATAAATTGGCACAAAAATGGTCTAAAAATTAATAAAAATGAAAGAATAGAGGAAGGACAAAAGAAATAATTCAATAGTATTCATTTCTTAATCTTCCATAGAAGAATCAACAGTTACTGATCAGATGCTAAAGTTGATAGATATAAATGTAAGCATACCATTCAAAATTATAAAAGTTATAAAAGCCACAACTAGTAAAAGTAACATATACCTTCTAAATAACTGAAGAAGGATAGATCATACAGCAAATATGGAAAACTAGAGAAACAGCAAAAACACATAAACACAAATATAAATAAGATGACAGAAGTAACACCAAATATATGTTATAGTGCAAAATGTAAATGGGCAGATTGCTTTCAAAAATCTCTAGGACTTGCAAAAAAGTCGACAAAATTTACAATTTATGTAAGGCCAGAAGAGTTTTATGAGCGAGACTTTTCATCATGCAGGGAACAAATATGTCCACGACATTACTAAGGATGCTTGGCCCAGCTCCAGTGCCATGCCCTTATGTAAAGTGATGTGTACGTCTGTGCCAAATGTTGACAAAGCCCAACTACTCAGTGCAGGGTCCCCAGGTCATTCTGCTTCCATTCAGATGCTGACCGCTGAGCTGGCTGTGTAGACTCACCAAGCTTCAGCGTTGCCAGTATAAAATGAAGATAATAACAGCAAGTGTGTGCAGTTGGTGTGAGAGTTAAACAAGTTGGAGCACTCAGCACTGTGCCCAGTAAACTAGCCCCTTCTTATCATTATCATCACCAGTAATGTAAAATGACAGTTATCTAGAAATATGTAATGAGGAGTTAACAAAATTAAGGCTTGGGGTGCATTTTATTTTGTTATTAGTGTTTTCTTGTTTGTTTGTTTTTGAGAATTTTGTAAAGGGCACATATCAAAACACAATTTGTTTGGAGAGAGGACCAGGGAAGGGTTGGGGGCAGGAAGAGAAAGATAAAGGAGAAAAGATGCTGACAAGAACACCTCAGAGGCCAAGTGGGGGCCGGCCAGTGGCTCTTCCCACTAAGTTAGGCAGTGCCAGGGCTGCTCTGTTGGGAGCTAGCCCCTCCAGCCTGAGAGAGTCCGGACAGTCCCACACTTGGCCCCCGAGCACGCCAGCACCAGGGAGGGCCTCCAGGAAATGCAGCTGGCTTCCCAGCCTGGCCAGGAGAGAGAGGGCAGCAGGTCAGGCCCAGACTCCAGGACCAGGATGGGCCTGCTCCTCTATCACAAGAACTGACATTCATCCCTGTCAGATGTTCCTGCAGACATTTTCCAGGCCTCACTCAGTGCAAAGACTGCGTCGGGGAATGTCCCTGGTCACAAATTAACATTCCCATAAATAACAGAGCGGTCTCCACTAAAGAAGAAAAATGACTCTTGCTACAGGAACATTTGCCAAAATATCAAAAAGTGGAATTTTTCTTTCTGAGCTCCATAGCTCACCAGCTGGGCCCCAGCAGACTGTGGCCTTGAGATATGAGATGGCAGAGAGCTCACAAAATAAAGTTCCAGTCCCTCATTCTATGTCCTGCTGACAGTACCTTTCCTGGGCTGAGACCCAGACAGCCCAACCTGCACAACACATACACAAGCTGGAACCCAAAACCTTTGCACCCTGTCCAGGCAGGCCTCCCTGCCTCCCAGAGGCCATGCACACTCCAACCTTCCTTCCATCCTCTGACATGGCTGGGCCAGCATGTCTGAGCTCTATCACCCCAACCCAGGCCAGACAAAACCTACACAGCTTAGTCAGGGGGCTGGGGTGGCAGGGGCACTTGTCTAGAGTACCAGTGTATGCCTTTTCCCTACATTTGTGTTATTTGGGGTACTGAGGATGATTGTGAGAAGGTTAATACCCCCATAAGCAATGCCACTGGTAGCAAGGACCTTGGGTCAAGATGTCACCAGCTGCCTGCAGCCACAGAGACCCATGCCCTAGACACCACCATCCAGCCACCCCAGGCTCCAGAAAACTCACCCTGGTGAGTAAAGCCCACAATGTCCCACTGCAAGGCACAGAGGCCTGGTGACCCCAGGACCATTGCTTGGCACTGACACAGCCTCACTCTACACCTGCCTGTTCCAATGCTCTGAGAGGAAGCCACCAACATATCCACCCACAAGACACCAGGAAGGCTCAAGCCACTAAGGAAGTGCCATGGACCGGGGGCTTCAACAGCAGGCATTTACTTCCTCACAGTCCTGGAGGCTGGGAGTCTAAGATCAAGGTGTTGGTAGGGGTGGTTTCTCCTGAGGCTCCTCTCCTCAGCTTGTGGACAGCTGTCTCCTCCTGTGTCCTCGCATGGTCGCCCCTCTGTACCTGTGTATGTCTGAATCCTGTCTTATAGGACAGCAGCCACATCAGATTAGGATCTCACCCACGTGACCTCATTTTAAATTTGCATCTGGAAAGACCCTATCTCCAAATAAAGTCACATTCTGAGGTACTGGAGGTCAGGACTTGGACATGTGAATGGGAGCATGATTGAACCTACAACAACAGTCTCTGTGCACCAACGCCATGTGTATTGGGCGCTGGCTGCTGGCAGAGTGCCAGGTGGTCCCTGGGCCAGAATGACAGAGCTAGGCAAGGCTGCTGCTCAGAGAACACCTCCGAACAGCAGGAAGGAGAGGTACCACCTAGGCAGGTCACCCCCTGAGTCACATCCTAGTGGGCTGGAATTCAGGCAGGAGAAAGGCTATGATTCCAGTAATGCTGGAGCACACCAGAGCTGGGACATGGGACTCCCCATGCTCTCTCCTTCTTCAGTAGGCATCCCCACACTCATGACAGCAATGAGTGCAAGGCAAAGGGGACAGGAATGTTGCACAGCCAGCCAACGAGGAGCAAGTATGATGACCTGCCTTCCAACCCACCACCTTCTCTGAGGACCAATGTGAGTCCGGCTCCAGAGCCCCACAGGGGCAGCTCCAGGTTGACATCCACCCACCATTCCTGGGGAGAGACTAGCTATACCCCAGAGGTCAGCTAGGGCTCCTGCCAGCAGGCTCCCCACATACCTTCAGCATCCCAGAATTATGTGAGGACCCCAAGGCTGAGCCATGATAGCTGTTGGAACATGAAGGATGCAGTTCTACATGGGCAGCACAAGATGCTTTGACTTTTCCAGAAAGGAAACCCAAGTTCCAGTGCCCCAGAGATTGTGTCCTGCTCCTCATGTGGATGTTCTCCCAGGAGGGTCCACCAGGCCAGAGAAGAGACAGGGGCTCACCCAGGGACCAGTGGCCCCACTGGTGGGCAGGGCTGCTGGACCCAGAACCACCTCAACCCAGGTCTGGTCCGGCTAGGAGCAGGGCAGGGGCAGTCAAGGCCCTAGAGGGAAGTGGGGATGCCAGGCCATGCTGACAGCTGTGAAGGGAAGACATGTTGCCCAGTGCATGGGCCCCTCAGAGGCAGGGCAGACACAAAACCCCTGATGGGGAAAGTGCAGGCCACCACGCAGACCACGGGTTTCCCTGTGCAACACTGGCTCAGGCTTCCTCTCCCTAAACCTCGGTTTTTCCAGAGGTAGAATGAACTGTTGAGAGGGTAAGACTGGCGTGGGGCGGGGGGAACTTCGTATCCACATGTGCTAGGCACAGGTCTGGAAGTTTCCAGGCAAAGGAGCCAGGCTTTCGCCTCTCGCCACGGGCCTCACCTTCTGGGATCCCTGGGCCACCACACCTCTCTAAGCGTCTCAGGCCTAAGGCGCTCTGCCCAACTTTGGTTTATTTAAATCTGACTTCTTTTCCTGCTTGGCTCTCTGGGGCTCTCCACAGTATCCGGGGCAGGCTGACCGCCGACCGCCCTCTGCCCAGCAGGCAGCCCCACCAGAACCCGAGGCCTCTGCTGCCCCTTCTCGTCCAGATTTCCCCAAACAGAAATCAGGCCACGCCATCTGACGGAGGATCTTGTCTGGTTTATTTTGGGGAACAGATCGGGCTGTGAGGGCCAGATTCTCTGGGCCGTGGCCAGGCTGCTCCACAGCCCTTCAGACACTTCCCGTCTGTGTCCTCGCTTGTCGAGGATTGATCCAAGGAGAGGGGCTGGGCCCTAGCACCAGCGACCTTGGGATGGTTATTACTTTAAGAGCCGCGATGGCATCCTACATTGCTCTGGGCCCATTGCCATGGGCCATAGGGGCATAGACAGGGAGCCAGAGCAACAATGACAGAAGGCACAACATCCAGATTAGGTGCCTGCTTGGCAGGCCCACTGCCATCGGATGCTGCAGGGCACTCAGATGCTTCCCGGGATCCTACCCGCTACGACGGACCAGGCCACCAGACATCACCCTGGGAGACAGTGTCAGAGTCCCAGGGTAAGAAAGGTGACATCAGGCAGATGTCTAGTACCCGTCCCTACTCCACATCCCCCCACAAACACAGCACAACATGGTAGCCATGCATATTAACACAGAGCACCCACCAACAGTGCCATCCAGGCTCTCAGAGCCACCGCTAGAGGCCAGGACAGTGCAAACCATGTCACTCCAGGACGTCCCCAAGAGAAGGTTGCCACAGGCCTGGCTGTCACCACCATGGACCACCTTCAGAGCTCCAAAGGCAGCTCCCCCCTCCACAGAGGCACTTGCCTCATTACTGAACGTGAAATGGAGCTGCTGCTGTGGAGAACAGTATGGTGGCTCCTCAACAATTAAAAATAGAACTGCCATATGACCTAGCAATTCCACTTCTAGGTATATACCCAAAAGAACTGAAATAAAAGTCTCAAAGATATTTGTACACTAATGTCCACAGCAGCATTATTCACAGTAGCTAAAACATGGAAGCAAACTCAAGTGTCCATCAGATAAATGGGTAGGGAAAACATGGTATATCATACAATGGAATATTATTCGGCCTTAAGAAGAGAGAAAATTCTGCAATATGCTACAACATGGATGAACCTTGAGGGCATTAAGCTAACTGAAATAAGCCAATCACAAAAAGATTACTACTATATGATTCCACTCATATGAAGTCCCCAGAGTAGTGAAATTCATAGAGACAGGAAGTAAAATGGTGGTTCCCAGGGGCTGGGGAAAGGAGAGGATGGGGAATTAGTGTGTATATATAATGGGGGCAGAGTGTCAGTTTTACAGGATGAAAAGAGTTCTGGGGATGAATGATTGTGATGGTTACACAACAGTATGAATGTATTTAATCCACTGAACCATGTGCTTAGAAATGGGTAAGAAGGCAAATTTCATACAAAGTATATTTTACCACAATACAAAACTGTTTTAATCATACTCAAGCATGACAAAAAAACACAGGATCCAACTTGAAGGTGTTCTCATTTGCCAAATCTGGGATCATTTTAACAAAATAACAAATAATGATAGTAATAGATTATAATAGTCTAAATAAATACCCAGAAGTCTGTGCTGGTATAAATACATAATAGGGCTGGAGGAGCAGTTCATCTTTACTGTGAAATTCAATTAATAAATGTAAAAATTGATGGAGTAAGAAAATTGCCAAGATAAACAGCACAGTAAGAACTGTAGCAGAGAAGAATTATCCACAGAATATAAAATCGGTGGGTGAAAGTAGGACGAGAAACAGAATGTTTACATAATCTCAAAGTATTTCCTCACAAAATATTGATAAAGCAGAAAGGGAAAAACAGTGAGTTTACAGGGGAGAACTCCAGCAAGTGAGGGACAGTTCATCCGCCCCAGCATGATGAGGGTTACCATCGCCAATAACAGACAATGCTACATGGCAAACCCGGACGCCACACACTGTGGCAGGCACGTGACTTCTGTGACGCTCCTGCCACAAACACATAGACTCCGCCTAACATGAGCAAACACCATGCAAACCCACGCAGAGGCCATTGCACAGAATAACCGACCACTGCTCTTCCAAATGCCCAGGGTCAGAAAGATAGATTGAGGAGCTACGTTTGACTAGGGGACACCAAGGAGACATAACGACCAGATGCCACGTGGGGACACTGCACCAGAAAAAGAACCTGAACCAGAAAAAGGTCAGGAGTTGGAAAATGAGCAAAATTCAGATGCAGTCTGGAGTCTAAGCGATAGTGTAACATCCTGTCAAGGTGACTCCTCTGTGTCAGTCATTGTTCTAGGTCACACAGGATGCTGACATTAGGGGAAGCTGGGAGAAGGGCATATAGAAAACCACTAATTGTTTTTTCAACTTTGCTCCAGGTCTAAAGTTTTTTTAAAATAAGAAGTTTAAACACATAAAATTGAAACTGCACCGCAGGCCACCCTTGGTTCCCTCTGGCCAGTTCATCCTTCTCTGTTCGCTGATCACCTGTGTGGCACATGTTGGCCGCCTCCTCCTGCAATGAGATATTGGACACACCAGGTTTCTCTGGAGCATCCCCACGTCCAGAGGCAGGCCTTGTATGAGCAGGTCTCCAGGGCCCACGGCAGAAAGTGCAAAGGCCCTGAGGAGTGAGTGAGCTTGGTGCATTCAAGGCCGTCACAGAAAACAGTGTGGCCCAGACAGGGCTCTCAGATACTCTGTGGGGCCCATTGCTGCCCTCAGGGTGCTCTTGAATCCTCTGCTCAGCACTGCAGCCTGCCAGATGCACAGGCTCTAGGACTCATGCCCGTGAGGTTGTCCCAGGGTCCTGGGCAAGCAAGCCACTCCTGCTGGCTGAAAGGGTATTTCCTTCATGGACGTGCATGGGACTGAACCACCACAGCTATGGTAACACCTTGGTTTTTGTGAGTCTCACTCACATCAGACACAGAATGAGTTCAGGGCCCACGGCCCACTCTTGAGCTTGAGCCGCACATATGGGCCCATGTGCAGGCTCTCATCCATGCCTGCTCCAGCTGCAGTGCCACCCTGTTGACAGCACTCCAGAGCTGGGACAGACGGCACCCTTACCCTCGGCAGTGTCCCACATTGAGGCTCCAGGCCACCAAAAGACCGTCTGTCTGCAGGGCTAGCTACACCCCTCGGCTCTGAGGATCCTGGGAGCTATTGCTTGGTCTTCTCTTGGGTCCAAGGGAGGCTGGACACTATGTTCCTCCAAGCTGGTTGGCAGAGGAGTGGCACAAATGGGGCTGCTCTTCTAACTTGGCCTGCTGGTGGCGGCATGCCGAAGACAGGGCTGTGCTCAGCACTGGGCAAGACCACGTTCTAGGAGTGCAATCTAAGGATCGCAAGGACCATGTGGCCGGAACACATGTGGTTCTTCATGTACATCACAAAGTTCCAAGCAGTACATTGAACAGGACTGGGAACGAACCATGGTTCACATTTTCCTGCACACTGTGGGCCAGATCTGCACGATCTGGTGGCCATCACCAAAGCACAGCCACAGCCTTCAAGAGAACTGTGAAGCCAGCATTCCCAGCAGACTGACAGGTGAAGCCGAGTTATCATCATCAGGAGAAATGCGGCACCCAGAATGTTCGGGAATGCAGACTGAAGCGCTCCAGTGTCTCCACATAAGCAGGTTCAGAGAGCCTTGCGTTGTAATCACTGCATTACTACCCTTTCCCTCGTTGTGAGAGATTAAATGTGAAATTAGCCAGGAATAGCACGCTTGACAATAGAGAACACAAAGACATGGGTCCCAAACCTAAGTGGGAAGAGATGGTGGGAGTGCTCACTGATCCCGCAGACACTAAACAAACAGATTAGCACCTTCCTGCTCCTCCATCTACATCATGACACCCCACAGGAACTCACGGATCTTGGAATATATTGGTAACCAGACTGTTATATAGACAGGGGCCCTGCACACCCTGAGAACAGCCCTGCCTCTAGGAACAGTCTAGGATTGTTAACAAGGAGCCCGTGTGCAGAAGTGGGGGCAGCTTACCCTCTGTGATGCTCTCTTCCTGTAATGTACATCTGAGACAGAATGAGGACATGGCTACCTTGAGCCCCAATCTGACCCTGGAGCCCTGACCCCTGCTGATGCAGCTTGCTGAAGCTCCAGCCAGGGTCCTCCAAGGTGCCCCATTTCCAAATCTCCATCCCCCATCCCCCACAGCATGCCTTTGATTCCCTTCTGCTTAAGTGAGTCACGATCAACCCCACACTGCCAGCCCTCTGTCCCTACCGTCCTAGAGGTTGTCAGGAGCTCTGTCTGTGGGCCCTTTGGGCTGTCCTTGTTGTAGTCCCAAGCACCGTGACCAACCCTGGCTCACACACTGGGGTAAATGCTGACCCATAGCCTCCCTCCTGGTTTCCCAGGGCTGGGTGATAAAGGCAATCTGGCTCTGTGTCCCTCTTCTCTGTGACCCAAAATAAGGGCACAATATTGTGTGGCTTTGTCACATTTGCTCAAAAAAGTGCTAATTTTCACAAAAGAGGCTGGGATGCTATGTGTTCCTCTAAGTAAGTCACAGTAATGAGCCTCTTGTTCTTGCAGGCTTTGTTTACAGGTCATAAATTAGATTTGAAATAAAAACTGACATCTCGAAGTGAAGAGCATTTTCCCCTTTAATTAAATTCGGGGCCCTGAACTCAGGCACATCACCTTCCCATCACCAGGAACATGCCAATGGCTGGCAGACCACAGCCCAAGACACACAGGGCATCAGTGTTCCATGGCCGTGGATCGAAATGGAACCAATGGCCTGGCAAAACCCAGGCCAGGACACACACTGGAATTTGCCTTCCAGGATGGCCTTTGTTGTGTTGTGTTTTGTTGTTTGTTTAGGTGTTCGTACATCCTGAGTGCTAAGCTTAGGGCCTGGGACCTGGGATTGTGATGCCAGTGAACGATGTGTAGCCTGAGGCCAGGGATGACAGCACAGAAGCACGGCCCAGAAGTACAGCCTCCAGCCAACAAATTTCAGCTTATGCCCTTGCCTTAGCAACTCAGTCCCACAAACAGGGACGATGTGAATCTGGCTAGAAACCCCATCTAGGTACTAAGTGCTTGGTGCTGGGCCCAGACCAACCCAGGGGAGTGCCGAGCAGCCCCAGTTGGTCTGATCTACCAGGTATGGCCTAAGCGTGGCCTTGGGGAGCAGCTGTGGAGCTTGAGAGTGGCAACCCTGAGACCCCACCCTGCTCAGAACCGCAGGCTCTGGAAACTGCAGGCTGCCAGGGTCCACACCCGCAGCATCATTGCAAGGCCCCAGCAAACCCGCAGGGGGGGCCTCAGTGCAGCATTCCAGGTCCCAGGCGGGCTGCCTGCTGGCCAAGCAGGAAGAGGCCAACTTCTAGAGTCTACAGGAAATGTCAGGATTATGTCTGAAAATCTCTCATTTCCCCCATCAGCTGGAGTAGTTGCAGGCTTTGTGGACACCCAGTACGATAATTCTTTTCCACAGCAAATGTGGAGACCCACCCAGGCAGTCTGAAGAAGGAAGGAAAGGAAGTCCACCTGCAAACGTCCAGGCCAAGACCCTCTCTGTCCACCCATTACCACGGCCTCCCGGGTGAGCAGGGCAGGATTGGGACTCTGGAAGACTTCTGTATGGCCTCGTGTTTCTGTTCTACACCCAGGCCCCTAGCTCCTCTTGGAGGTTACTGGTTGGTTTGTCACCCTCACGATGTGACAGGACTCAGCACAAGGCCCCACATGTACAAGAGGAAAATAAACAGGCTTGAGATTGGGAAGAAAAGCTGGTTTTGAAAAGACACAGAAAAGAAGATGGCCTCTGCTTCTCTCTCTTCCAGCTGACATGCAGTGCTGGTTACTCTCCCCCAACCAAAAGACCCCTTCATCTCTGTCCTGCCCTGTGCCACAGGCTGACCGGATTGGCAATCTCTCCCTGGCTCCCTTGGTAAAGGGAGGCACCGACAGAGTCAGAAGCTTATAAGGGAGGCTTTCCTCTCTTCACTTGGCCCTCAGGTCTAGGGGTGGTCCCCAAGGGCCAGTCACCCCTATGGGTCCCCTTATCCTGCTTGCAGCTCAGTGAAGAGTTCCTTCCCTCTACTCCCTCCCTGTGGAGCATCCAAGTGGACCCCAGGATCCTCCAGGGCCCTGACTGATGGGTGTGCCCACTGAGCAGCACTGACTCTCATGGCCCAAGTGATGGACTCATCAGTCGGGCTCAGGACAGGACTGACATGCTCCAGCCTGATCCTCGCCCTACACCTCACAGGGTCAAGTTGCTCCCTGCAATCGCTACTCAGGCACATAAAACTCAAAACCTGCGCAGAACATTCTGGGCAGACAAGCCCCTCTCACTGATGTTGTGGGCGGTCCTAGACAGGAGCAGAGAGGCAGTGTGGGCTGGCTGGACTCTCTGGAAGGAATTTAGGACAGCCCACGGGGGCCGCCCTCCACACACACACCCTAAACTTCCCTTCCAACTGAAACAACTCGGTGGGTCGATGCTGGGAGGCAGGCAGAGCACAGACCTCGGAAGGGAGCTGCCCATGGAGAGGGGAGGCCCCTCTAACCCAGGACACCCCATCTGGGAACAAAGGCCTCCTGAACATAGTCTGGAGATTATGCCTACGGCCCACAGGCCCACCAAGGCCCTTCCTGCTAAAGGTATCACACCAGGCAGAGAGGGTTTCTGTCGCGCTATGTGCATTGATGCTTTACCACTGGTACAACCCCTGCCAGCTCGGAAAGGGACAAGAATGAAGAACACAGACAAGCAAGGCTCAGGCCAGAAGCAGCAATAGCAAACAGCTGCCTGGGACCAATTAGATTTAAATAATCCTAAATATGATTAAGAAACTTAACAGAAAAATCAAAGACAGTGCTTGAAACAGAAGACACGTGTTATTTTTTTTTAATATAGTAGTTATAACAAGTATAAGAAATCTCAGTTCTATCCACGAGGTAAGATACTCCAGTTCTCTTGAACAGATGGGGTCTCCTAACGTTGGTTGGTTCTTGGCTGAGTCTTAGCTTAAGTTTAAGAAGGTTTTAAAACCAAAAGGTAACAGATAGCAAGATAGAACAGGATGTGTATCTTCTAAGTCACCGCAGAAGAAAAAAAAAACAGAAAACATCATCTAGGTAGCAAAAGACAAGAGACAATTTTTTAAATGACTAATTAAGCAAATCTTTGCTGAGACCTAAGGAAGGAAAGGTACAGGCCAAGGCCAGGGCAGGAAGAAGCCAGAGGTATGAGGCCCTCAGGAAGGTGGGAGTGACTGAGACATGAGGGGAAGGGGCCCTCTGAGAGCCATGGCAGCCACCAGAGAAGGGCGAGGTCTGCTGGCTGCTGTGGAAGGTCTGCTTCGGCTTCGAGGCCCCCTTGGAGGCAGCATGTTGAGGACCAAAGGGACAAGGACGGGGGGAGCAAAACCAAGGCTGAAGGACAACTCTGCATGAGGGGTGCCCTTTACCAAGATGGTGGAAGCCCTGGGGCTGGAGGTCCAGTCTGGTTTTGATTTGGGGGCAAGGTGGGAGTTGTTTTGGACAGCTGAGAGTGGGCCAGGCAGGTGGTGGAGAGACAAGGCCAGATTGCAGGAAAGGTCACTGAGCCCTCAAGAACTGGAGGATGGTCGTCACGGCCCCCAGTCTCCCACCACATGTAGGTGGGTAGGTGGACCCAGTGCAGTGGGATGAAAGCCAGGAAAGCAGTGACAGCAGGGTGGGCAGGGCAGGGAGGAGCAGGGGAGGCTTCAGACAAGGAACAGATGAATGACCATGCCCTGATAGTCAGGGGCACCTTGCCAGCACATTCAGTGACAAGAGGGGACAGTGCAGGAAGTGGAGGATAGAACCAGGGCTTTTGAGAAAGCTGAGGACAGGCCATAGCTCCAGGAACAGGCAGGGCTGTAGCTGAGGGCAGCACCAGGGCCTGGCATACAGTGAGGAGGGGAATGGCCTTCACAGGATCCATGGGAGCAGTGTCCAGCCAGGAAGGGGACACTGCTGGCCTAAGGATTTTAAAGGTAGATCCTTCAGCTAGGTTGGGGACTGTTATCTGCTAGAGGCAGGAAGGTGTTGGCGGGGAGGGATGGGTTTAGACAAAGCAATTCATCCAAGAAGGTGGGACTGAGGAGGTGTGAATGTGAAGATGGGGTGTGATATCCAGTTGGATGAAGAAGGAGCAGAGGCATGGTGGGCACAGACAGGGCTGGGAAGGCAGAGTCCTCAGCCCCTGAGCAAGGGGCAGGATCAGGGGTGGCTTCAAAGTGAGGGTCAGGGTGCATGCAGTGCCTGGTGAGACCAGTTCTCCTGTCTTCTGCTGAGGGCAGGCTGCAGGGGGTGTCAGGGGACAAGTCACACATGGAGATGCAAGCTAAGAAATGATGACAACATCACAACCACAGGCATCACTAATAACCAGCAACAGGGTTAACCATGCATTTAAAGATTGATCAGTTTGTTTTTTTCTCAGTTTTATTGAGATACAATCGACACACAGCACTGAATTAGTTTAAGGTGACCAGCAAAAAGACTTGAATGACACAGATAGCAAACCGATTACCATAGTGCTAACATCCATCGCTTCACATAAATACAAAAGTTTTTCCTTGTGATAAGATTCATTTTGAGTTTTAAAAAATAAAAGGCATGCTGTTTTAAAGATAAGCATGTCACCCAGGCAAAAGAGCTAAAAATAGGTAAAGAAAGCAGGGATCTTTAATATCATAAAAAAGAAAATTCAAATCAGGAAGCATGAAATGACTGTGGAGATCCCTGTGTTATTGACAATTCATGGTTGAACCATCGATGTTGTCACAGAGTTTGCAAACCAAGTAACACAGCATATGTCACAGAAAGGAGAAAGTGACCAAAAGGCAGTGTTGAAGGGAGCCTCTAAGGGCCACTCAGCCAATGGCAGGCCTCCTGATGGAAGCTCAAGGGGCCAGGTTGTTATAACAAAACAAGTCAAGCTGACTTATGGGCAGACGTGACAGCTTACAACTGAAAGCACATGGGAACATTTGTAAAAATTGATCCCGGCCTCTCTTGGCAGCCCAGCCTGAATGCCCTAATTTGTTTCTCTGGCCTCTCAAACCCCTCACCCTCAGCTTCCTGCCCCCTGCCCAGTGAAACCACTACCTAGATCCCTGACAGAGTCTACCTCTTAAGAGGTGGGGGTGCTTCCTACCTGGCCCTTCTGCTGCCCACACTGGCTGGAAGCCCCCAGCAGAGCCTGCCATGCTTGTCTCTTGATAGTGCCCTCTTCACACCCCTACCCCAACATTCGGAGACTAGACCATCTCCCAGCTCCACCTCCAAGACCCCCCTTACCTCCCGCTTCACTTAGGCTCTAGCACCAAGGCAACACCATGCCCAACTCTCCAACCACAACTGATGTCTCTGCTGGTGGTGGGACCACTCCCCTTTTCTGCAACATCAGAGGGAGAGAAGCTGTACCCACACTGCTCTACCACCTGAATTGTTCAAGAATCTCCCTGTGTCCCTTGCCCCTTCTGCCAGCTGCCTCTTCACCACCTCCTCTCCAGGACTTCTTTCCCTCAGCTCATTGTCACACCTAGGTCCCTCTCCAATCCTAAGCAAGAAGACCCTGCTTCACCCTCCAGTTCTACCAAAACCTCTGCTTCCTTCACACCCATCTTTCCTAGCAGGCCAGCCTGCACTGATCCTCTACTTATGTTACATCTCCTGTCCCTAGCACCCAGCACCCATGGCCCCAGCTCCATCTCCCTGAGCCACCAGGGACCTTCACATCATCCTCTTTCAGATTCTCTCTGGCCTTCTCCAGTTTCCATGGCATCAGAGGGCCTTTAGCACAGAACACTCCTTCCCTTCAAAGGCCCCCCTAACATTTACAAAGCTGAGCAAACACCTGGAGACAAAAGTAATTTCAGAAATTCCCCAAGGCTCACAGCACCCAGGTCATCTGCCATGTTAACATCTCAATGTCTGGCCTGGACTGGGCATCCCTGCCAAGTCTCCATGGAGACTGCTCTTCTCCTTCCTCCAGAGTCTGGCAGCTGTGGAAGGTACCCAAAACTCCATGGAGAAGGTACCAACTAGGAGATGTCCAGAAGACACGCCTGACAGGAGGATACAGCTCCCTGGAACTGAGATAGAACCTGGAAATGCCCAAAAATGTTTGAGAAGACAGGAATGAAGGAAGAGAAAGCAGCTTTTGCAGGAAATGGTCTGGGCTAGTTAGAGGTGGCATCACCCAAATGGGTGAAGGAACCCTGATTTAACCCCGCAAGAGGTGAGGTCTGAAAACATGTGGGTTGTACTAGGAACTAACACCAAAAGACCAACCTAACACCCAACCACTTGGAAGCATTTAAAATTTTCCCCTAAATAATTCAGGTTATTGGAATCAAAAGCACAAATACTTTTTTTAAATGATTATGAGAAAACAATACCTCAAAATTTCTGGATGAAACCAAAGCTGCCATCAGGAGCAAATTCACAGACTTAAATGCTCCATAATTGAAGAACAGAATAAAGATAAAGTAAGCACCCAAGAAAGCAGAAGAAAGACTAAAAATGAACCGAAAGTAAATAAAAAAATAGCACGTATGATTTGAGCCCATATATTAAAAAATACACATGTAAAAAGATGGAAAATGGTTCCCAAAATACTAGAGGTGGCTGACATATTTCTATGGCTACTCTAACAAGTTACCATGAGCATACAATATTTTACAGTTTTAGAGGTCATAAGACCCATATAGGCCTCACTAGGCTAAGTTCCTTCCAGAAGCTTTAGGAAAGCTGTTTCCTTGTCTTTTGTAGCTTCTGGAAGCCACTGCATTCCTTGGCTTGTGGCCCTTTCCTCCATCTCCAAAGCCAACAGCATCTTTCAGTTTCTCTCTGATCTCCTCCTGTGCCTCTTTCTTTCGCATTGTAAGGAGCTTTGTGATTATGGTGGGCATTGGATAACCCAGAGTAGTCTCCGTGTCATAAACTCAACTGATTACCACCTTACTTCTAACTGCAACTTTAATCTCCTTTTGCCAGGTTACAAAACATGTCCACAGGCCCTAGAAATTTGAACATGGACTATTTAGAGGCTGTGATTTTGCCTCCTGCAGCAGCTGTGTTAGAATAGTAGGATTTCATGTTTTTCATTTTCTTCCTTATACTTTTCTACACTGTTGGATGTGTTTGATTTACAATGAGCATGTATTTTAAAAGCTCAAAAAATACTGTTTGTGAATATAAGAGAATCCCTACTCCCCCCACAAAAAAAAAGAAGAAGAAAAAAGAGGAGGCGAAGGAGAAATAACACCCTCTTACATGTTCCACTGATGTTGAGACGCCATCTTTCACCAGTCTTTTGTCCTCCTCCCCTGATTGTGAGCTATCTATAGGATAAGACAGGACTTTCCTTTCTATGTTCCCAGCAATGAGCACAGGCTTTTTAGCACAGAGAGCTTGAACTAATGTTCCTTGAACTTCTTTGGTCTGTGGAAATGACATGCATACTCAAAAACGCACTTTAAAGCCAAGATCTAAATAAACACTAAAAAGTCGTGATACATAAAACTTAACCAGAAACAGTCTGGGAAAGGCCAGCCAGCAGACAGATATCACATTATTTCTCAGGCTCTGCAGAAAATCCTTCCTCCATACAGAACCTGAGATGCTAAAAGACAGGAGGTCCTTCCAGCTGGCTAGCCAAGGCCACCTGCCCCAGCTCCTCACCCTGTCCAAAAGAGACAAGCTGTCCCTGCTGCAAGAATGCCCCACTGGGACCTGGGCCAAGACTCTGGAGAAACCCCTGCCCAGAGGCCTAGCCTGGCTGTACTATCCTTAGGCCCCCTGGACTGAAGGAGAGAGATCCAGGCCCAGTTGAGACCTGTAAGAGGCTTCCAGATCAGGCGCCTGCCCCGTCAATCAAGGCTAGACCTCTATTGGCCACAGTTTTTTTTTAAACCTGTAAAATGGCACAATATTGCCTACTTTACAGAGCTGTCAAGGATAAAATTAAGATGACAAAGACAGAGGCGGTGAGCTCAGTATCTTCACTCTCATCTTACAGACTGGGGAGCTGAGACTCGGAGAGCTTATATGACTCTTTCAGGGTCAGCCAGCTAATGACATGGGCCAACCCAGGTCTGCTGACACAGGAGCTGGGCTCCTTTCTTACCCACACTGAGACAGGGACTCCCCAGGGGGCCACATTGGGGCTCACAGATGCTACCTGGATGCATATGCACAGCCCTCCCTCCCTGGGGCAGCACCTGAGTAACCAATGGACAAAAATTAATTTAAAGTGATTCCTTTATGAGTGCATTGGGTTTGGGTATGCAGAATTCTGGATTTGATGCCAAAGTTGGAGCCTACCCACCTTCTGAGAAAGGAATAGAAATTAAGGCAGGACTCTACCCTATCTGTCCTGCAACACCCAAAGCAGCATCCTTTCACCCAGCAGAGGCTCTAAGATGGGGTAGGGCAGTCAGATAGCTGTGAGCAGCAGGGATGCTGGGAAAAGAGGAAGGGCAGGCTCCCACAGCCCCAAAGAGGTCAGGCCTGGCTGTAGGCACTCTTCCAGGGCAGCTCAGCTCTAGACTCTGGTCTCCCTGTGAAGAACCTGGGAAGCAAGGCCCAGCCTTCTGTGGTCCTTCAGACAACCCCTGGCCAGTTTCAGGAAGGGAAGCATAGAGAGAGCTAAAAACCCATGCAGGCACAGCTGGGGCCAGAGCCCTCGACAGGGGCCAGGCTGCTGGGATGTCTGCTTCTCACCCAGTCACATTTATGAAAATAGGTGGGATGGTCATGTCAGGGCACCCTAAGCTACAGTCACCAAGAATCCCAGCAGAGGTAGGGCTGCCTCCTACTGGGGTGTTCTTGACCAAAAGGAGCTCTGAGGGCTTGGGGTCCAGGGGATCCAGCTCCCTAAACTCAACAAGCAAGCAACAAGACAGAGATGGACCCACACACATGTCTACACATGACCAACATCTGTGATTTGAGGCTGGATGCAGATCATGGGACCACCTCCCAGAGGCACAAATGGGCAGGAAATAAACAGGGAAATATAAGACAGCAGCAGGACCATGAAGATAACAGTGCAGAGCAATGATGTGGGAGTGGAAGCAGGGAGGGCTTCCCAGAGGAGCTGACACTGGAGTTGAAGGCTGAATGATAAGAAGAAGCCAGCTATTCAGAGATCTAGGGAAGCAGGTTCCAGGCAAAGAGAACAGCAGATGCAAAGGCCCTGAGGCCAGAGTGAACCTGACATGTTTGAGGAAGGAAAAGAAGGCCAATGTGATTAGAAGAGAGCAAGGGGTGGGCAGGTGAAAGAACATGAAGTCAAATAGGTGGGTGGGACAGATTGCACAGAGCCATAGGCTATAGTTAGGAGTTCATTTCCTTTTCTCTGTAGTGGAAGCCCCTGGAGGGTCTCAGGCAGGAGCTGATGGGATCTGATTCCCACCTCATTTGCTCTGGGCAGATTTCAAACATTGCAGGGCAGCAAGCGTGATCAGTGAAGAGGAAGCACAAGGCCACCGGCCCCTATCTCTATGAAATGGCTTTATTCAGGTGAGACCTAGCTATGCCTGTGTATCTGTGCATAAAAGACCCTCCCCAGGTTACAAAATGCCTAACACATAAAAGGTCCCCAAAAACCAAGGTGCAGTTCTGATTCCAAGTAAGATATAAATAGCACACTTCACTATGTCTCTCCCACCTAATGTGGCTATACAGTGTGAACCTAATGCATAAAGCAGCTTTCTGAGGTCTCTGAAAAGTAAACAATAACATGCACATTGGAGAAGACCAGAATTTGAAGTACCACCAAACCAGAAGTGAGTTTACTGATTTTTATCTTCCGGTATCCCTCAGCCTGGATGCAAGGCAGTTCAAATCCCAGAAGTAGACACTGGGGTGCAGACAGAGGGAGCTGAGAGAAACCCTCTAGTTGCTGCTCAAGGAAAGGGAAGATGTCATAACACTCATAGAGTGGCAGGAAACCCCTTTTTCTTTTTGATTTCCTTCTTCTCCATCTTCTCACACACTGGACAGTGGCAGCCCACAGGCACCTAAAACTCCAAGGAAAAGAAATCTTGCTCTCTGGTTAGAAGAGCTGTGGTCCCAAGAATATGGAACAAACCCTTGTTGCTTTTCTCTTTGCATGGTCTCTTATGCAGTTGCAGGAAGTATGCAACAGAAAAGGGTAAACAGAGGCCCAACCTTTTGGCCAGACAGTCTGAGGGAGCCTCAGGAAATTGGAATACATTTGAGAGATGGCGGACACAGTGAAGCTTGGGAAATTGATACCACACAGTTGTTTGTAATCTCTTGGACTCAATGCTGAGACATGCATGCATAGATCTGACCATAAACAACACACCATAGGCTTTGGGAATGGAATTATGAGGTAGACCAATGCCCATATCCCAGATTGACCACTGGGGGTGCACACATGGGACTGATCTGAAAATACTGCAAAGCCTTTGAAAATGGACCTGACATTAAAACCACAATCTGCAGAAGGCAGGTTAGAACTTGCAATCTGAACTTAGCTGGGGGAAGGGAGTAGGGAACTATCAACCTTGTCCATTGAGTTTAACTAACACCATAGCATTTTAATAAGACCCAAAGTCTCATATCATAGCATCAAAATGTCCAAGAGACAGTCCAAAATTACTTGGCAAATGAAAAGCCAGAAAAAATTTCAACTCTCATGAGAAAAGACAATCAACAAATATCAACATTGAGATAACACATACGTTGGAATTACCTAACATATGGATAAAAAGGAAATCAAAAAGAAAAAAGGGGAGTTTCCTCCATTCTATGAGTGTTAAGACATCTTCCCCTTAAGGATCATAAAGCAGCTATTAAAAAATGCTCCATAAAGTACAGACAAAAAATCTTGAAACTAATGGAAAGGAAGTGTCAGTAATAAATAGAAAATATAAGAAAAGAACCAAATGGAAACTTTAGGATAAAGTTTAAAATAAAGCTCAATAGCAAAATGGAGGTAGTAGAGGAATAAGTCAGTGAACATGAAGGTAGGTCCACAGAAATAATCCAATTTGAACAGCAGAGAGAAAAAAAATGTTTTTATAATAAAAGAGAGCCTTCAGGACCTCTGAGAAACCACAAAAAGATGTAACACTGATGTCACTGATTTTCCAGGAGAAAAGGAGAAAGAACGCAGTGATGAAAAAAAAAATAACTGAAGAAATAATGGCTGAAAACTTCCGAAATTTGGTGAAAGATACAAACCTACAGATTTAAGAGCACAGGGAATCTCAAATAGAAAAAATTCAAAGAAATCTACTCCCACACATGTTATAATAAAACTGTTCAAAACAATAGGCAAAAGAAAAGTCTTTAAAGCATCCAGAATAAAACAGCGCATTATTTCTAGGGGGAGAAATAATTCAAATTACTACAGATTTTTCATCAAAACTATGGAATCCAAAGGAAGTGTAAAAACATTTTTAATATGCTTAAAAAAAAGTTGCCAACCCAGAATTTTATCTCTGACAAAAATATCCTATAAGAATTATGGAAAAAGGTAAACACTGTGCTCACCTTCTCCCATGACCACATCAAAATTACAACTAAATTACAGAACAACCACTCTGGAGGACCATCTGAAGTCTAGCTGAACAGAAGTCCTTTAAGGACATAAATAAGAAGCCACCTTGAGACTGATAGGAGGAGAGGAGATGGGAAATGGGCTACTCCCATACCCACGTGTGATGGTTGATAATTGGGAGTGATATCTAGGCTGCAGAGGTCCTCCTTAAGGAGCAAAGTATCCAAGCTCCACACAGGGCTCCCCAACCCAAAGCACCAGTGCCAGAAAGAGGAGTCTCCACAGCATCTAGCTGTGAAAATCAGTGGGGATTCTGTCCAGGCAAGAAAGAGGGTTAATGGAAACCCAGGCATCCTCTTATAGGTACTTCGCATAGACCTGGTCACTCACACTCATCTTCAGCTCTAGCAAAGAGATAGCAGCTCAAAAAGCGCTAGGAACATACAGGGAGCAACTGTATTGTGCTTCAGGGCAAAGGCTGAAGAGGACTAAAGTTGCGGTGCTGCCAATGTTCCATTGTTACATTTTTCAGGCACCAAAACTGAGTCTGCATTAACCTAGCAAACACCATTCACTACACCCTATTAACTGCCTGAGACCCCACCCTACCAAACTCATGCACTGCCAAAACCTCTTTCATCAGCTATTTCTCATAGGCAGCCAGCCTAAGCCAACACTGCAGACTTTTCTAATAACTCGCAAAGGTCTGCAGGCCCTAGGCAGGCAGATACTGGCCTTGGCATTCCCTGTGCCTCTTGCTGAGAGGCACAGGCCCAGAACTGGTGGTAGCTGGCCTCCGTTTGAAGCATGGCCAAGTACCTTAGGGAATAGCACAGGCAGTTACCAACCATGGTTCACTTTGTAGTTCCTACAAGGTGGCCGGGCATGAGCAGCAGCTGACCTCGACCTGCACCAGAGCCCTTCTCAAATGGCTGAAAACCAACACACCTGATGGCCAATTTGAGACCACACCGGAGTACCCCAAGATTAGCTCCACAAACAGCACACAAGGGTGGTCTTGGAAGGAACCAGAGCCCTCCTGGGGCAAATCTCACTCAGTGGGGTCAGTTCTTGCACAGCGGCTTATCCACTGTGATTTTGGCCAGTCCTCACAGCCAGTCAGCCTGAGAGTCAACCCTTCCCAATGATATGCCAACAGCAATCAAGGCTCAACTATAACAAGAGGGCACACACAATCCACACAAAGAACATATCTGGAACACCCAGCTCAGGTGACCAGGGAGATTGCACCACTGGGCTCCACAGGACACCTACGACACAAGGCCATTCTGCCAAGACTGGGAAACATAGCAGATCTACCTAATACATATAAAACACAGAGAGGCAGCCAAAATGTGGAAACAAAGAAATATGTCCAAATTAAAAACAACAAAACTCCAGAAAAAGAACTAAAGAAAAGGTAGGCAAGCAATCTACCCGATACAGAGTTCAAAACACTGGTTATAAGGATGCTTGATAAACTTAGAGGAAGACTAAAACAACTCTTCAACAAAGAGACAGCAAACATAAAAAGTACATAGAAATCACCAAAAAAAAACACAGAAATGAATATGATAACTAAAATTAAGAATACACTAGAAGGAATCACTACAGAAGCAACATGGATGAAGCAGAGGATTAAATCAGTGATTTGGAAGACAAAGTAGCAGAAAACACCAAATCAGAACAAAAAAAAAATCTAAAAAATGAAGATAGTTTATGGAACCTCTGGGACAACAACAAGGTACCATAATTCATGTCATATGGGTACCAGAGGGAAAAGAGAGAAAACAAGTCATTGAAAACTTATTTGAAGAAATAATGGCAAAAACTTACTTCCCTAATCTAAAGGAAATAGACATACAAGTCCAGGAAGGGCCGATAGTTCCAAATAAGATAAACACAAAGAGACCCACACCAAGACACATCATAATTAAAATGCCAAGGTTAAAGACAATGAAAGAATCTTAAAAGCAGTAAGAGAAAAGCAAGGGAGCTCCTGACTGACTGTCAGCTGATTTCTCAACAGAAATTTTGCAGGCAGAAGAGACGAGCAGGAAATATTCAAAGTGATGAAAAGCAAGGGCCTATAACCAAGATTACTCTACCCAGCAAAGCTATCATTTAAAATTGAATAACAGATAAAAAGCTTCCCAGACAAGAAAAAGCTAGAGTTCATCACCATCAAAGCATTATTACAAGAAATGTTGAAGGAACTTCTTTAAGAAGAAAGGGAGAAAAGATCATAAATATAAATAATAAAATGGCAATAACTACATACCTTCATTAATTACTTTAACTGTAAATGGATTAAATACTCCAATCAAAAAACACAGGGTGGTTGAATGCATAAGAAAACAAGGCCACTACATATGCTGCCTACAGATTTACTTCAGATTAAAAGACACACAGACTGAAAGTAAAGGGATGATAAAAATATTTCATGAAAATGGAAACAACAAAAGCTTCGATAGCAATGTTTATACCAGACAAAATAGACTTTAAAACAAAAGCTATAACAAGAGACAAAGAAAACATTACATAATGATGTAGAGATCAATCCAACAGGGAGATATAACCCTTGTAAATAATTATACTCCCAACATAGGAACACCTAAATATATAAAGCAAATATTGATGGATATAAGAAAGAGACAGATAGTGATGCAGTAACATAGAGGACTTTAGCACCCTATTGATATCAATGGATAGAGTCACTTATATTAGTTTTTAGATTCTACATATCAGTGAAATTATAAGGTATTTGTCTTTCTCTGACTTATTGCACTTAGCATAACACTTTCTAGGTCTATATGTTGTTCCAGATGGCGAGACTTCATTCTTTTTTACGATTGAGTAATTTTCCATTATCTATATGAATTACTTCTTTATCCATTCATCTATTGGTGAATATTTAGGTTGCATTCATATCTTGGCTATTATAAATAATGCAGCAATGAACATGGAATATGTCTTTTCAAGTTAATGTTTTGGGTTTCTTCAGATAAATACGCAGAAATGGAATCATAGTAATAAGAAAATTCAGTCAGTACGTAGCATACTATGGAAGAGGCCTAGGACAGCCCCGTCAGTGTCCCCACTGCCCATGCACAGGGAAGCCAAAACTGTGGGAACCAGCCCACACAGCAAATCTCTGATCATTAAAATGCTCAGATGCTCAGTTCCAGCAGTTCCACTCATGGGATCCACTCTACAGACACCACCACCACCTCAGTACATAAGGAGATGGACTCACTGAGCTTTGCTTTAATAACCAAAAGCTGAAAATGACCCAGAACCCAACCACATCAACCCGTTAGATGGTCTGTGAGGTGTTCACATGATACAACGCTGGGTGGGGGTTATAAAATAAACTCTCTGCACATCGGCATGGCTGGGTCTCCAGGACATATTTTTGACTGAAAAATGCAAATTATAGAATGGCAATTATGCAACATGTGTTAAACATGTACATAATATTTTTTAAAAGAAAAAGAGAAATATAAAAAAATCTATATATTTTCTCTGAGTACATTTAAGTACATGGAAACACTTAGAAAAAAGTTCCAGAAGGATAATTTTTCCAAGTCCCATTGCCTCAGAGGGGTGGGACAAAAAGAGCCTGGGCAGGACCAGCCACTTTTTTCATCTGTTCTGCATGGCTGCAGATTTTACCAGAACATATTCAAATGATTTGAGGGTTAAAATACAAAGAAGCAGATGAATTCATTGAAATTAGAACTTTTTCAAAAAAAAAGACTCCACTGAGACCCTGGTGGCCAATGGCCCATGAGTGAGACTGGAGTGCACACTCGGGACTCCAGTCCTCACCCTCACCTGCGAGGGTGCTGCGCAGCACGGGAACGAGGATGGCTCAGCACAGACGCTGCGCCCCAGACACGGAGCATGGTCAGAGTGTCTGGAAGTGAGCCAGGCTGGCGGCTGCGAACAAACACACCCATCAGTATAATCTCACTCACAAGTACACACACATAATCACATACATAAAGCACACACCCCACTCAAATACATACAGTCACATGAACACACACACAAAATATACCCACACCATTCTCACAGACACTTTCCCAGTATACTCACATACTGCTCATTCAGTCACATGGACATACTCCACAAAGAACGTACACACAGACACTTAAGCACAGACATGTACATACACTTGTACTCAGTCACATGAACATACGCAAAAGAACACTTGCACCCACTACTCACACACACAAAAACAAGCACACATGTGCACATGCCACTCAAACACATGTTGCACACTCTCCCAGGGCACATCACACACACTTACACACACATTCACACACACTCAGCAGTCACAGACTCTCGGGCCAGGGCAACCTGACCCAGAGAGCACCCCTAAAGCCCAGGGAGAGATACAGAGAGAGCGGGCAGCCCTGCTTCATCAACCAGCCTCCCTGGGCCTCTAATCTAGTGCCAAACCCTATGCCAACAGAGAGCCAGGCACAAAGCCGACCTCCATGCCAACATCCCAAGAGGAAGCCTACCATAAGATCAGCTTTTATATGCTGAGTGCTCTGCAGGCACTGAGACAGCAGTTTGAGCTAAGAGTTCTCAGAAAAGGCCCCTTTGAGGGCATAGCACTTGTTCCAGAGGGGCTGGAGCCCAAGAGGCTGAGGGAGCATGCCTGGGCCAGAGGCTCCAAAAGAGACAGTGGTCAGTCAGTATCTCGGTGGAATGTGAGTCAAAGAGTCCACCCCAGGAGGCCAGGCCCAACTCTTTCATGATCCCGGAAGGGTAAGCCCTGGACCTGAGTCTGTGGAGGTGAGCCCAGCACCAAGCAGAGAGTGAGTGCTCACCAGGGACACTCAAGATGAGTCCAGGGCCAGCCAGCCTGGATCCAGCCCAGACACCCGCCACCCCGCCTTCCTTCCCCCAGCTCCCCTGTCCCCGATATGCACTGCCATCCACACCAGCAGATGCTGTGAGGGCCTTCTTACTCTCCATAAGGCCTGAAAGCCCATTCGATGGGGCTGCTCATCATTCGAGGACAGCTCTGGGCACAGCACAGCTCTGGGCACACCACAATGGTTCAACAGCTTAAACAGACATCCCTGGGAGCCCACCACTCTGCAGGGGCCTCCAGGGCCAGAGAGAGCTTCAGGCTGGGGGGCCAGAGCAAACTGAGCCTGTGTGAGCTCTATTTTCCACACTGTTGCCCAACATAATCTCTGCAACATGAGTCAGACCTGTCATTCACCTGCTCCAAGCCCTCCAGTGGCTTCCCACCATGCGACTGTCTGTCACCTGACTTGTCCTTCACTCACAGTTCCTGCCACAGAAATCTTCTATCTGTCCTTGGCTGACTTCAACTTAATTCCTGCCCCAGGGACTTAGTACCTGCTGTACCTTCCACCTGGAAGTCCAAGTCTCAACTTGAATGTCTTCTCCTTAGAAGGACCTAGGCTGAAAGTACCCCTTCCCCATCATGCCCTACCCTGCCATCCTGCTCTAGTTTTTCCATAACACTATTCCATAATTGACATTTGGGTTGTTTACTGGGTCACTATCTGTCTTCCAACCAGATCTCAGGACAATGGAGTTTTCCTTGATGGACCCCAACCCCAGACCACCGCGTGGCACCTCACAGGTGCTCCATAAATATGGGAAGTCGCTTTGCCTTCAGAGCCTCTGTTCCCCCGACTGCAGGATGGTGCAGGGCTTCCTTCTCAAAGTCACTGTCTCACGTAAGGGTCAAGTTCACTGCCTTCTGGTATAAGCAGGGCACATACGAGAAGAAATGTTAAAGAAGTGTTAATATTGGGAATTCTGGCACTCCGATTTCTCTCCAGTTTATAAAACGCTTGGGTTTCAAGCTTGGGGATGGGGAGGTGTCTGACACAAATTGTCTTAGCAACAGGAGAATCAGAAGAGATGTCGGGAGGCTCCAGGGCCATCTGACAAATGACTGCCTCTGGGATCCGCAGCACTCAACAGGCCAAGACAAAGCACTTGAAATGCCAGATGGAAGGGGAGCTATGTAATCCCAAGGGCTGGTGGAGTCAAGTATCGGCAGCCACCACTGCTCAGAGCAAGAGTGCAGGTGGTCAAGGGACCCCCTGCAGCATGATAACCACCCCCACAGTTCCTACATAATACGTCACCTCCTTTTGTCTTCCTAGACAAACACTTTGGGAGGAATTCTTTTTAACTGTATTCATGGAATAAATTCTCCCAAAATGACATCCATGTGCACAAATGGCGGTGAGATGGGGGGGGTCATGCCCTAAAGACTTCTAGAAAAGTGCCTCCTCCTCTGGGTGGTGGTCCAGCAGAAACATCATGTCCACTCCAGCTTCTTCAGGGGCCCCAGACCACATGTGTCACCTGGGAGCTTGTTTGAAATGCGGAATCCAGCCCCACCCAGACCTGAGAACCAGAACCTGCATTTTTTTTACGTTTCAAAGTGATCTGACGTTTGTTAAAGTCTGGGAGGTAGTTACCTCTGTGAGTGTGTGTGTGTGTGTGTGTGTGTGTGTGTGTGTGTGTGTGTGAGAGAGAGAGAGAGAGAGAGAGAGAAGAGAGAGAACCCAAAATCTACTCTTAGCTAATTTCTAGTACTTAATATACTTAATACAGAATGATTAACTATAATGTGCATGTATTCATCCCACACAACTGCAACTTTGTGCCTCTCACCACCTCCCCATTCTCCCACCTCCCTGCCCACAATAACCACTGTTCTACTCTCTGCTTCTATGTATTCAACTTTTTAGGGTTCCACATATTTCACTGAGCATAGTGTCCTCCAGATTCACCTCTCTTGTCACAAATGGCAGGATCTCTTTTCCTTTTAATCAAATACAAATCTATTGTATATACATACCACAATCCTTTATCCACCTATCTATCCACAGACACTATAGGAAGCATCTGTATATCAAACCATCATATTGTATACCTTAAATATATACAATTTTATTTTAAATAATAAAAGTTAACTTAAAATAAGTCTGGCAGGTGCTGCTCTAGACCCTCCAGGGACTTTGAAGGCCAGCAGAGTACTCCTGGAGAAACCGAGTGGCTGGGATCTCCCCCGCCATAGCCAACCCCAGCTGTGTGGCCTGAGTAGTGAAGCCCCACCTGCTTGTCGAGCCTCACTCTCGCCAGCTGTTAAATAAGGGGAATGGTTCAGCCTGGCAAAGACATTGGGAGGACCAAGGAGAGGAGGCTGGGAAGCCCTGGGGAGTGGGGGCTCCAGGGCCTTGGTCAGACCCTCAGTGATAGTGATAGGGCGACCAAACAACACTGTGGCCATATTGTGGTGTTAGAGAGACCTTGTCCAGACAGGCTGACCACCCCACTGCACAGGGTGCAGCCTCCCACCTGCAGGCTTGTTCTCCGGGCCCTTGGCCCCTCTCTACCATATCAGAGGGGACCATGGACCCCCAAGGGCAGGACCAAGGCTTGCCATCGACCATCTCAGCAACAACAGGAAACAATTTTTCCAAAACAATTCTATGAAGGAAAGATGCATCTATTCAAACAGACATTTGCTCAGATGCTGGGCCAAGGCTAGTACATACTCTGAGCAGGAAAGCCCACCCAGGATGGTTGGCCTCCAAACGCACACACTCTTCTGGAAGGGCCTGGTTCTGCCCTGTCCTGAGCAGGCTGTGAGCTCAGCCCCACCTCCCCGGCTCTGCTCTCTCACTGTGAGAGGTGGAGGGCAGCTCTGCTCAGAAGTACAAGGATCAGCCACAGTCTGCTGGCTATGAGCAGCACCCAAAGGATCAGAGTAACAGAAACCTGATGACAGAGATACAGCCACCACTGGGTTGTGTGGAAGGGAAGATAGAGGTGACAGAAGTGGGGAGGGGAGACAAGGGACACTGGGACCCCATCATACTAAGGAATGTCTCTAAACCTACTGTTCTGGGCTGATGGGAGAAGCAGCAAAGGTACAAATCTGATATTTAAAGGTCCATGGGTGCAGTTAGTTAAAAAATGGTCTCCAAAGAACCTGTGACTGCTACCTGCTATGGTTAAAAAAAAAAAAAAAAAAACTCATGGATGTGATTAAGTTAAAGGTCCTGAGATGGGAGATTATCAGGCTGCGCCCTGGATGTACTCACATGCCCACTTCATCCTAAGAGGGAGGCAGAGGGATTAGACGGACCCAGAAATGAACAGGCCATTGAAGATGAAGACTGCAGATCGACTGAAGGTGCCAGCCTGCAAAACAAGACTGAAGTGGCTACAAGCCCAGGTTGCCAGGAGCCACCAGAAGCTGGAAGAGGCAAGGAAGTGATTCTCCTAAGAGTCTCTGGTGAGAGTATGGCCCTGTGACACCTTGATTTCCACTCCAGAACTGGGAGAGGACACATTTCTGTTGTTTAAGCCAATAAATCTGTGGTGAATCATTATATTCGCCACAGGAAACTGATAAACAGAAACCATGATATGGACTAGAGTGGTGACAGAACCATTCTAGAAGATGGGGTGAGGGAGGGTGGCAGGGCATCAGAGAGCTAAATCCTGTTCTTCCATGGCAGGAAGTCAATAGATAATGTCACATCAAAAACCTGACACATCAAGGAACAACATTAGAGCAGTATTTTAAGACGGAGGGTGACTGCCAGGAACCAATGGCCTAAACCCTGCAAGGGCTCCCTTTCTGTAATGGCTTGCAAGGAAGGTGCACATGCACACATACACTCATACACACTCACACATGCACTCATTCATATGGGAATGCATACACTCATGCATGCACATGTACTCACACACATGCATGTGTATGCACTCTTGCATACTTGTGCACACAGTATCAGACTCGTGTATCACCACAGTCACACACTCATACATGTGTACACACATGCAATGCTCTCACATACATACACACACACAAACACATTGACATACACATGCTTCGTTCATGCAATTCACACATTCTCACACTCATACTCTTAAAATACATTTTCACCCTTGCGTATATCCTCATATCTATTCATACCCACACATGAACACATACACTCATGCACACACACACACATTCAACAGAACCAGAGGGGGATAGGAATGGGGTCTGGCCAACTTTAGGGCCAGAGGTTCCCAGCCAGAACCTGATGAGGGCTCCCCCCACACCTCACAGACACTGATCCTGTGGCCCAGGCCCCAAGCCTCATGCTCTTGCATCCACTCGGAGGCTTCTGAGGGGGTGCAGCTTTGGCAGGCAGGGCTGTGCCAGAGCCAGGGCCAGGGAGGGATTTCTGGGCTCTCGGCCTCTTCCTGTCCCCTCCCCACCAGGTCGGCCCCGTCCTTGTCTTGCTCTCCTCTCGGAAAGCACCTCTCGCCAGCCATCTGGGGCTTGGCCGGGCCTCCGCCTCCTGGCTGCCACGTCTCATTCAGAGCTGGGCAGGCGCCAACTCTGAGCTAAGTGAGTGTGAGGAGGGGTGGAAGGGATGCAGGGAGCTGAGCAGAGACAGGGCTCCGCCCCACCGCGTCTGGTGGACAGACACAGTTTTCTCCTTTCCTTCTTAAGCAAGGCTAGTACATCAGCCTTTACTCAGAGCCCCCCCACCCCGCCTGCTCCTCCTGCCTTCTCGCCCCTCTGTAGCCCCCAGGCCTTGTCCCTCCTCTCATCGACGTGTACACTGCCATGTCCCTACTGGACTATGCCCCCATTTTAAAGATAGAGAAATGAGGCCTGCTGAGGTCAGTGCTTCTGCCAGATCACAGAACCCAGTACGGCTTAACCCGGCCAGGATCCAACCCCTTAGTTCTGTTGCCCCCAGATGTCAGGGCCTCTGTGCCCCCAGGTGGTGTCCTCCCTCAGTCTCCATACCAGCAGACTCTCCACCTCATGGGCAGGGGTCGCCACACCTCTCTGTGCCAGAGCCAAGAGCCACAGGGACATAGGGATGCCTCCATCTGGCCCTGGGAGGCTTGAACCCAGGCTCTCCAGACCAGCACTGCTCTCTTCTCCCTATGCTGCTCCTCCCTCTCTGGGAGCCTGATCACAAGCAGCCATGCACCTCCTCCCAACCATGGAAGCCAGGAACCTGAAGCTCACCCTTGCTTCCTCCTCCTTCCCACCCATGTCCCCAAGCCTCAGTCCTTCCACTTCCCTATTATCTCTTGCCACTCCATACCCCCATCTACCCCTTCCCTATCCCTGCCTTGGCATAGGCCTCACATCTCTCTTCTATTCTGCCCTGGGCCCCCGACTCAGGCCCTTCCCTGCAGCAAAGCCTCTACACCACCCCAGGGAGCTCTTCTCAAAACACACACCTCAAAGCAACCAGGGACAAGACTAAATACCCGCCTTCTGGAATGCATTGAGACTGGATCACTGTGCGAAGGTCATGCCAAGGTCCTGGGGCCAACCAGTGAAGTTGAAGTATCCCCAGCGCACATTTATTTCCCATGGTTAACCCTGGGAACTGAAATCCTGGGTCAAGAAATGGGAGTGGGATCAGTAGGCACACACAGGGATGGCAGGAAAGCCAGCTCCAGGACTTCCTTCCCCACCCTCCTTATCCCCCTCATAACTGGCCATAAGCCCTTCCCCCACATAACTGGCCACAGCTACTCGCACTCCCTGGGGAATAAGAGGTCACATCTGAGCAGCATTTGTGCTATAAAAGAAAAGCCACACCCAGAACAGCCTATTACAGAGGAAGGATAATTAAAATAACCATAATACGTATTCTCAAAGACATATAGAAAACATTGTGAGTACAGAGCAGGAATGAGCAGCTACAAAGAACTGTAAAATGAATGTTTGTAACTGGAAAAAGGACCCAGCCACTGAATCAAAGAGCACAACAGGTGAGCCACAGAAGCAACTCAGAAGCTGAGAGGTTGGTCAGAGTTCTCGCTCTGGATGTTTAGGGGTCCAGAAAGAAGACATGAGAGAAAAGTTAAGCATTGGATGAATCCCAGAAGGAGAAAAGGGGGTGGAGGGAGAGAAGAAATACTTGAAAAAATAATGGCCAAGAATTTCCTAAAATTAGATCAAAGATTTCAACTCAAATGGATTCATAGAAAGCTGATCAAAACATTTAAAAAAAAAAAACAAAAACGACCTACCCCTAGACACATTATAATGAAATCTAAGAGAGGGAGAGCTGATCACTACAGAGGAAAGCTCAGACACAATCTAACTCCAGGATCAGGAAAGAACACTAGGGCGGCAGACAAGAGCACCAGAAAGTAGTATTTGCAGGATTCTAGGAAAGGATCTCCACTGGAGGGAAGAGACTGCCCATTCTCTGAGGCCAGAGTGACAGCAGCCAGCGGCAGAGGAGAGCTGAGTCCTCACAGGAGGGTGGGCAGCAGCCAAGACCACACCAGAGCAGAAGAGACCTAGAGACCCAGTAGGGCAGCACCTTGGGGGACGCTTACACAGCTTGGGTGGGTATGTCAGGCTCCTGCGTAAGACCTTTGGGGCTTCCCACCCTGCAGAGCAGCCCTCTACTCTGGAGCAGCATTTCAGACCCTCCTGATGTGTCTCTCCAGGACTCTACATGCTCCTAGACTACGGGGCTGAGCTCAGACTTGCCCCTGTCTCCAGCGTCCACACAGCCTGAGCAGAGGAAGGACAGAGAAATGTCATTGAATAAAGGAGTGGGGACAAAAGAAGGAAAGAGAAAAGAACAGAGGGAAAGGGAAGAGAGAAAAGGAAGGCAAGAAAAGATGAAAAAAAAACAATAAAGGAAAGAAAGAAATTGTGGCTAATTCAAGGCACCACACAAATGCAAGAACACCAGGACACAGGCATAGCCCAGCCTCACAGCTGCTGGGGTCCCACTGCTTTAGCCCTCCCGCCAGCTCTGCCCTGGAGCCAGTCTGCAGCCAGCACAGGGCCAACTCTCCAGGCAGCCCTTTCCCCCAGCACTTGGTGTCTTTCCTCCAGATAGCTTCCTGATAATTCCTCATAAACCCATGCTTGGGCTCTGGCTACAGTCACTCTTGTCCCTGAAGACTGGCTCAGCTGGCAGAGCAGCTGATACCACACTGTGTGGCCAGCCTGACCCTAATTTCTCTCACCAATACAACAGGTAAGGCGCATGGAGACCCCAGAAGCCCATAGCACAGTGTTGCATAGAAGGAGAGAGGCATAAACAGGTGGCTGTCTGGGGAAGCAATGACTCTGGTCAGCAGTGAACCTTGGACACTGGGAGGAAAAGTCCCAGGGACACAGAGGAGCTGAGTGTGCTCGTGCCCACTGTTCTTGCATCACCCTGCTGCCATTACTGTCCACAGGGAAAATTCCTTCAGCCCAGCTGAGGGAAGGGGACCTCACACCCCAACCTAGGCCAAGAGCTCTCTGGCCTTCAAAGACCACTGGACAGGCTGGCTGAATATGCATGCTAAGGACTTGCCAGGAATGCTATCAGCATTTGACACCACACAGATACCCAAAACCACAAGGACAGTTCACTTACTTCATGCATTAATTGCACCAGTATTACGAAAATATATCCTCAAGAAATTGAAACAGGTCACATCTCTGGCACAATCTACACACTGTGCTACCCAAACCCTGGGCCAGGGTGGTGTGTGCAGAAGAACAGCCCTGAGTGGCAAGCAGCCACAGGCTCATCCCTTCCATGTCTGCCTGCTCCCTGAACCACCCATGTGCCCACGACTCTAGCTCATTCCTCCAAACCACTCTGTTCAACAGGGCTGTGCCACGCATCTACCTCTACCCTCTGGACCAATGCCGGTGCTTCTGGATGCCTCACTTAGCGAGGCACCCACATCCAGGAGAGGCCCATGGCCTGGAGTACCAGGGCAGGCTCAGTTCAAATCTCCATGAGCGCCTACCCAGGGGCGCTATTCTCCCTACACACCATAGACCAGCCTTTCACTGCAAACTCACCCATAGGCAACCAACAACATCGCAGTGTTAGGGTGGTGTTGCCCTAAAAGCCACAGGCAGGAGCATGTTTGTTGGGGAAACACCCATCTCAGTACCCATCTAGCTGAGAATCCACTATGTGGCCAGCACACGTCAGGTACCATGGAAGGTATGGAGAGTGGTACGGGCCTGCAGGGTGAAGATGAGGCTGGGCCACAGTGGCGAGGATGGGAGAGGACAGCAGTGGGACTGGCCAGGGGAAGGTTCTGGACTCTAGACTGAGGCCCTCTGAGGTCCCTGGGGGCCCCGCACAGGTCTGGCACAGAGCTGGGATGTGAGGAAGGGGCAATGGAGAGTCCAGAGCCTGGCTCTTGCCAAGATGCTCTCCTGCAATCCTTTCTCAGGTCAGAGGAGGCTGAGCCTGGGCCAGATGGCTGCCCTGGCCACTAGCAAACGGGCCTTCCCTGGACCAGGTGGGGAACAGGCCAACCCTTCTGCCTTTCAGCCCAGCCCAGAGACCCTTCCGGAGATCCTGGGCCAAGACATCACCAGCAGAAAGGGCCATTCATCTCAGAGCTTAACTAGCCTCTTCCAATTAGTGAGGAATAAAACAGCAGCATTTACTCTAAGAACTGCAGTGTAAGAATATTAATTAAATGCACTGCTGCTGAGCTGGGCACACGGGAGGCCAAGCCCTCATTAAAACAGCATGAGACAAGCCGGAGTGGGAGGAGATCCTGAGTGGGAGCCAGAAAGGGGATGGGGAACAAGGAGACGAGCAGGTGGGTGAGACCAGACGACCACAGTGGCCCTGCCAGGGACACGAGCCCCACTGCAAATGGTTTTTGGAGACCGTGGCAGCTTCAGCTACTTCATCAACAAGGTTGGGAAGTGGGAATAAACCAAATACCAGCAGTGACTGCTCCAGCAGATGCTGGGCCTCCTCTTTTTGAAATTTTGACAGTGAAAGATAGGGAGCACGACCCAGCGGCCAGCATTCGTCCCCATGAGGCAAAGGACAGCTCCTGCGCTGGACTCTGGTGGGGGCAGCACCAAGACCCCCTTGGCTCAGGGTGGGGCCAAGCCATCCCAGGCACTTCCAGGAGGGAGCACTGATGTTACATTCTTGGGCCCTGATGGGTGGCCTGGTATCTCATGGGGGAGGCTGGAAAGGCCATCCAGAAAGGTCAGCCCCCAACTCAAAACAGCAGGTCACAGATAGAGCCCGCCACTGGGCAGGAAAGCCCTCTTCAACCGGACACTCAGAGAAAGGGCATCACTTGCCATGTTGCTTTTCCCCTATGTTATCTCTCATCTGTTCTCTAGTCATGAGTGAGGTTTTATGAAAGACTACAGGGTGTTCTTCGTTATGGCTATGGGTGCCTTGCAGCATGCCCTTGACACATACATGTGCCCATGTCCATCACACACATACACATACAGCTGTGTGCACTCCCATGTGTGTCATGCATGTACCATGTGTGCACCCGTACACATACACTGTACACACATGCATCACATGAACACACAGGCACTATACACATGTACATGCATGCATCACTTGTGCATATTCATCATGTGTATGCACATGCACTCACATGTGTCACGTATAAGTGCACACATCCATCACAATACACAATACCAGTACATGTGCCGGTATACACATGTGTGCATGCGTTCACACACATGTCACACATGCACCTCCATGCACTTTCATACATCCACACTCACTCACATGTAGGCTGCTCTTGGCCTCATTATCTGCTTATTTTCACAGTTCTTATCACTATCTGAAATGACGTTTCCTTCTGTCTCCACCGCCCGCCCTGCCCACATTCATCCAGGAGAACAAGACATCCCACTCTCTGCTGAGTGGAGCTGTGACCCTCTCTTCACCCAGAGGCCACAAAGCATGTCCACAGGGTTTCAGCCCTGTTGATCCTCTCGTAGGCAGAGCGGTCATCAGGCCTGGCTCTGTGGCCAGCACATTCCTACCCATGTGCTGTCCCTTGGCCCAGCCCTGACAATTCCTGGTCTCTGGCCCCTGGGGTGGGAGGACGGCCTTGCTTGGCCAGGTGCTTGTTTTTCTGCATTCAGCCACTCCTGCTGCCCGGCCTGACAGTTCCCAAGGCAGTCAATGGTCAGGCAATCTCCCCAGGCTGGTGTTCTCCTTCCAGGGCTGGCCAGCCCCCAGTAGAGCTGCAGAGCCTGGTCAGCAACCTCCTGGTCCCTGCCCTGCCCAGTAAGCTGGAAGAGGCCACAGAAGGAACTCCCTCCTGCCCCACATCTGCCTCTATGTCCTTCCCTTTCCTTATCTCCTGCATGACAGCAACTGCCTTCTCCAGGTACCTGGCCTCCCAATCCTGGCCCAGTTTTTGCCTCAAGAACCATGGACCTGCCTAGAGTCTACTGCCCTCCTTCTGATAACACAGTTCCTCAGTAGCCACTGCTCCTCTCCCAAGTCATGTGATATAGGCCAGGCCACCCTAACCACAGTAAATACAGCTTGGAGATGAGGAGTTGCCACAAGGGGGTCCATCAGATTAGATTAAACCCAGAAACTATGGCTGGAATGATTAGAAAAGAACTGTTTCCCCAAATTCATTAAACTATAAAGATGTGAGGTGGCTGCCACCTGCTGCCACTTTCTTTCCTCTTGGGAAGAGCATGAATGAAATCGACACAGAGGTATAGAGCCAAGAGCTGGAGAAAGTAAAAGAAAGAGACTAAAGACTTATGTGGGTGCCTGGATCCAGCCAGACCTGAAGCTAGAGGCCTTGCATTTTTTTTTTTCAGACTTATTAACCGATAAATTCTTTTTGGCTTAAGCCAATTTTATCTGGATTTCTGAAACTTGCAGAATAACTCCTAAATAACACCCACCCTTTCTCTTCCATATTGCCAACTTTTCATCTCTCTTAGATCCTGGTATTCAGTCCAAAAACTAACTCAAGCCACCTAAAATCTTCTGCGCAAAGAGGCAGAGTTCAAACACACACATACACATGTGCATGCGTAAGTACTATGTGCATAGTGAGACTCGAATCTTCCTAAGAGGAAAAGCCCTGTACAGCCAGATAGCTTCCTGCTATAAGGTTTATTCCTGTGATGGGCTCCTTTCCTCCACTTCCTTGCCTCTCGCTGGCCCCTTGCCTCATTTGTCCAGCTTCCACTCACTCCCCAAAGCCGTGGCCCTGACAACAGCCGCAACACCCATCTGACATTGGACCCATGCACACTGTCACCCACTTCCATGAGTCCCCTGAGTCTTTCTCACCCATTAACGCAGGAGCAGCCCACTCTCAGGTCTCTACTGCCTCCTCTCATGTCCCCTACATGCTGGGAGACCAAGGAGCACTGTCCTCCTCTTTCTCTCTCTTTCTTCCTTCAGTGTCATTCTCCCCAGGCAATGGCACTCACAGCCCTTGGCACAGAATTCTTCCCACTTGACCTCCACCCAGACCCTGCTCCTGCACACTGAACCTGTCTGGGGACCCCTCCCTGAGACTGTCCAGTGACACACCCGGCCTCTAAGATGCTCCTCTTTCCTGGCCAGTACCCACCTCTCCCACCCTCTCACCTATCCCAGTCAGAGGCCTGGAGTGTTCTTCTTCCATCTCGCCCTTGTCCCCTGGGCCCATGGACTCCTAGCACCCAGAGATCCTGGCCTCCCCACAGTTCCTGAGCAGTTTCTGGTCAAAGACATTAAAGCAGACCATAAAATGATGCAAAAATACGTCTGCCTTATATATAGTAAACAAAGGCAGTCTAAAGAGAACGAACGGCATGGCCCTTCTTTGTAACTATGCTTGCACACATGTGTACACACTTGCAAGGCACACACACTAGAATGTCCATGGGACTACAGTGGGGGATTGCAATTTCCTTTTTTCGTTTATTTATGCATTCTGTTTTATTGCAAGCATAAGCACTCTTGGATTTAAGACAGTAGAACAAAATGCTGTAAATCATCATAAACCATCCCAGGACGACTGGTGCCGGGCACATCAGGACCTGATGGGACCCATGCCAGTGGGGAGAGGGCCTACGGCTGTGCCCTGAGCATTCATTCCTTCCTCGGGTAAGTCCCCACCTGAAACCTCACAGCCAAGGCCTTAGAGGCTGCGAGGAGTGAAGGGATGTGCCCAGGGTCACACAGGAGAAGAGCAGAGTCCAGTTCTCCCTCACCACCCAGGTCCCCGCTACAGTCTATGATCCACCTCCTTGATTCAGGGCAACCCTGGAGCAACACCGGGCACTCCCACAACCCTGAAATGAGCTGCTTTGTCACATAAGACACCCAAGAGACACAAGAAGGGGAAGAGCCAATTCTAAATGGCTCGGCAGGGCCGCCGTCAGCCACGAAGTCAGGGCAGCCTCTGAAATACAAGAAGCAGGACAGGCAGTCCCTTGGGGAGGGCATCAGCCAAGGACTTTGGCAGCTCCACGGGCAGGTGGGGCCCAAGCCTGACAGGGCAAGAATCCAAATGCAGCCGATGAGAGAGCTGGAGAGGCTGCTGCTGCTTCCAGAGGGAGCCTGGGTGGGAGCGCCAGGGACAGAGTTGGTCTCTGGCACACAGGTCGGAGCTCAGCCCTCAACTGCAGGTGTCTCCAAGGAAGGGCGCCTGGCAAGGCATCACCCAGTCATGGGTACTGTCCCTCCCAAGTGCCCACACGGGGTCAGGAGGACTGAATCCTGCCCCTAGACAGAGATGGGCAGCAGGCAGGACCCAAGCCTCCTTGGGCCGAGACGGCCTAGAGCCAGGACCACAGCCTCCAGGCATCCCAAGAGCCCTCACCAGCCCCACAGCTGGCAGAGATTGAACAGGAAGTCACAGGGGCACGGTGCCCTCCAGAAGGAAGCACCAACCCAGTTGGTGGCAGGTAGCTGGGTCTGTGTCTGAGGTAAAATCCATGGCAGCCCCTGCTGACAGGCCTTTGGCTGCATTCCTCCCTAAGCATCTGTGAAGGGAAATGGCCTGGCAGGAGAGAAGACCTTGTGGAAAGGGGACCCCAGTGATTGGAGGAGGGCCTGGACTCCCTATTCTCCAACTGCAGGACGCCCAAGCTAGGGACACAGAGAACACTAGCAAAGGAAAGGGGAGCAGGCCATCACCCTCACAGTGGGCAGCGCAGCATGGCTGACACAGAACAGGCAGGCCAGCATCTCTCTCTGTGCACCCTACCCCGCCACAGGAACAGCACTTGGCAGGGTCTCCAGTGCGCTCGCAGCAAGGAGCCTGCCTCTGCCTCAGGCCCTCAACCAGGCCTACATGAACTGAGAGAGGACGTCACATCACCCTCATTAACCACTGAGGGCACTTCTTTCTGAGCTGGATGGTAGCATCAGGCCCAGCCAAGCAGCAGCACCTGCGTTCATCACGACAGGCACGACAGGGATGCTCATCTCATAACCGCTGGTGCAGGTGAGGCCAAGTGGCCTTTACATCCAGCACAATTCAAAGGACAGAAGCTGTGACATGTGCCACGAGGCCCTATTATTTCACGCATTATTTGAAAAGCACACGAAAAACTGGTACACTGGTTCACAGTGGCATTATTTATAAGAGCCAAAAAGTGGAAACAACCCAAATGTCCATCGACCAATGAATGGATTTAAAACATTGTTGCCTATCCATACAATGGAATATTATTCGTCCATGAAAAGTAATAAAATTCTGACACTTGCCATAACACAGGAATCTCGAAAACATTACACTCACGGAAAGAAGGGCAAATATTGTGTGGTTTCATTTTTATGAAATGTCCAGAAATGGCCAATCTGTAGAAACAGAAAGAAGATTAGGGATTGCTAGGGGATGGGGGATGGGCATCTGTTGGCAACAGCTGAAGGGCACAGGGTTTCTTTTGGGGGTGGTGAACATATTCTAAAATCGATTGGGTGATGGCTGCACAACTCTGGGAACATACTAAAGCCTTTGAATTTTACACGTTAAATAAGTATGGTATACCAATTATGTCTGAATAAAGCTGTTACCCAAAAAAAGACATGATGATTTAAAAAATTAAAAACCACATTTATTGCTGTATTATAAACTTTTTCAGTGTTGACTGCTTCATTTCAACAGAACCCTGTGTGTTTTATATTATGCATTAAGAACTTTATTCTGCTGTGGGGTCCATGGGCCTCGCCAGACTGCCAGGAAGGTGCATGACACAGAAAAGGTAAAGAGGAGGCAGACCAGCAAGCAGGGTCTGTGATGCCACTGTGTTACCTACCTTGACAAGGAGGTCGAGGAGGGCTTCCTGGAAGAAGGATGGTGACAATGAGGCAGCCAGACATATGGGACTCCCAGCATTTCAGAAAAAGTTCCATAGGTCCCCAGGGGCCCTCACTCTGTCTGCAGTACAAAGTACCTCACCAGGTCCCACCCTTAACTCGTTCTAGGCCCCGGTTCACTCACACCCCCGGATGGTTTTTAGGTTCCCCTGCTGGTACTGCAACAGGGCTGTGGGAAGGTATGGCCTTTCAGAGGTTCTTCCCCAGGCCCACAACATGAATGACGGGGAGAATAAGAGGAGCAGAAGTGCTGACTGGTCAGGAGGGGCCTTGAATGCTCGTTTCAGGGTCTGAGCTTTACCCAGAGGGGGAAAGAGACCCACTAGCAGCACTCGGGGAAGGGCATAACAGGGTGGACCAGGAGAAACGGGAGGAGACGACAGAGGTCCAGGAGACAGAGCGGGCAACAGTGCCCACTGCTCCCCAATGACAGCAGCCTGGCTTTCATCAGGGCACCCAGTCATCCTCCTCAGGATCCCCACACTTCAGATCACAGACTCTACCCCCTGGAGCTGGTATTCATGTGACCAAGCCTGGCAAATCGACGCCCTTTTCACTGCCCCAGCCACCGTGACTTGTTCAAAGTTTGACATGTGACCCAGCCTGAGCCAATGAGAAACAGCCTCAGGACTCTTGCCGGAACCACAAGAGAAAAGGAAGGACTTTCTGCTGGGCTGGCGGCTGGTGCCAGGTGAGCCTGCAGCCTCCTGCAGGGAAGGGCCTAAGCCCAGGCCAGACAGAAGGAGGCAGAGCTGAGACGAGCAGGAGGCCTGGGCATCCCCTTGGGGCCCAAGCCAGTACTCACTGGCTTTCCTGTCACTTACAGTGGCATGGGTCTGGACATGGGGACAGAATTCTGGGAGAGACAGGGTGTTGGTAAAAGGACAGGATCAAGGCCCCAGGAGCCTCTTGGTCACATCCCCCAGATTCACAGCCAGAGAAGAAATCGGGGGACAGGCTACCCTCCGGAGATGAGGGGGGTGAAGGGCCACATGCTCGCCCTGCCCTGCCCAGCAGCTCTGGACAGCCTCCACCCCGAGGGCTGGTCCTCTGTCCTGCTGTGTTCATTGGCTACCCAGGCCCACCAACAATGCTCTCTTCTCTCCTTCCAGTCTAGAAAGCTTTCCAGATACTGGCTAATTGTGTTCAGGTGGGAGAATCTGGTGGACGAAAGGGCGAATGTGTATGCATACGTGAGTGCTTATGTGTGTCCATCCCCCAGCCCTGGCAGCTGTCCCAGGAATGTGCCTCAGCAGGAAAGGACAGAGGACCCTCGGCCTCAACCCCTGTGTCCTGACGGGATCGCCATGATGTCAGCAGCTCTTGGCTTTGTCCAGTCGACATCTGTTCTCCTTATTCTGACCCAAGAATTCCATTCCAGAGCAGTCACGGCCTCATCTGGCAGCATGTCTCAGGCCAGTTATGGCCTACCAGGGGCCTGCCCGCCCCCAGCCCTGCCTCCCCACTCCCCACACTCAGCCCCAGCCCAGCCCTTGCAGCAATCGAAAGTGATTCATATCTGCCCTGCACTGCATACAGCTCCAAGGACTTTCACATTTTGTTCCTTCCCAGCAGGGCCATGGGGGAAGTAGCACCTCATTGCAACAAGGCTATTCGCCACCAAGTGCCAGCCACAGGCCTTCTTTTAATCTTCATCGTAACCCACTAGAGTAGTCACTGCCACCAACTTTCACCTTCCACAGATGACAGGAGGCTCGGCAAGTGAGGGGACCAGAATCAAACACAGTCTGTGGAGCGGGACCACAGCCAATGTCTGCACGCAGGGCCTCACATTGAGACGACACTCCATAAACCAAAATCATGAAAAGAAGGAAAGGTCAGGATGCCCTGGTGGCATCCACCTCAACATAAGAGAAAGTCTCAGGTGGGGACACAGCGACCACGGAGAAAATGAAAGCAGGTAAGGCAGGCCAGGGTGATCACAAGGAATAGCAGGGACTAGAGACCACCAATGGGAGCTGGGGGAGCCTTAGGCAGGGCTATGTACTTGCTCGGGGTTCAGGCCTCACAGTGTTCCAAGGTTCTCAAGAGAAACTGCAAATCTGGAGCTTTGTGAGAAATTTGTCAGACACTGAGAAGGCCAAACAAAACTCACGCGTGGGTGGACATGGCAGGCAGCCCGCCGAGCTGCAGACTCCACCCTGCGCCATGAGAACACAAGTTCAGAAATGGTTTCATTGACAAGGGGCAAGGCAGGCACTCAGATGGACTGGAAAGTCCAAATTTATTCAGTTTCAGGTTATACAAGTGGGTCTCCTTGCCAGCATTGTCCTGAAAGTGTGTCACTGAACCACATCCCTGCTGAGCCTCAGAACAATCTTTGGAAAACAGCCACTTTCCCTTCCAGCCCTGCCAACAACCCCCACATGCCCAGGTACACTGCTCCCCCACTACAGGGGACACCTAACCGGCCATAGGTCTGAGAGGGGCTCTCTGACCGAACCAGGAGCCTGCCAGTCACTGCTACTCATCCTCCACAAAACCACCACACACGCATGCCCTGATGCGACAGAGCAGGGGACAAAGCTGGTCCACCAAGGATGAGTGAAGACAGGATATGATACTTAGGCCAACACTTGTCCACTGTGGCTCTCCCACCAGCAGCATCCACAGACAGAGAAGTGGGTCCTGGTTCTCATTTCATGGTGGGCCAGATGCTCAGAAGACATGGTGTGGCTCCCACACAAAATTACTAAAATTCAATTTTACACTGTCACCAATGTAATAAGACAAAATGAATAAATACTGAAAATGAATATACACAAATATTACGAAATGCAGACAATAACTGCATACTCTGAAAATCCCACCCCCTGGGAAAAAATCCACAATAAAAGGGAAAAAAATAATAATAAAGAAGTTCATGAAAATTCCTAGATACAAAACCAACATAGAAAGTTGCATATCTGGGAATGCACACATGGGAAACAGCCAAGTGAGAGATTTCTTTTAGAAGAATTGTTTGTGATCATCCATGGTTTGCAGTCGTGCCTCTGTGATAACTGTGATAACGGAATACTGACTTTGCTGAGTCAAAGAGGAAGATGGGAGTCATGGGGGGACAGGAGGAGGAACAGGTGGGGTCTGGGTGGGGCCTGGGTTTGCCAGGTCACCTGTGGTTGTCCATGTTTAGCTGGTTCTGTGGTTATATAATTTATACTAACGTGCTAAGTTTTTGTGCTGAGTTTGCTCTTTGGAAATAAAGCATCGAAACTCTGAGACTGTTTATGTAGAACAAGGAATTTGCAGGTATTCTGAGTAAATGGTCACCTGCTGCCATCTGGATCAAGTGTTCCTAGAAAGCTACAAAATTTTACCTGCTGTAAATCATAACGGAAAAGGTCCTGTTAGCAGGAGCAATAACATTCTAAAACTCTTAGTAATAACCCTACTGGGATATACTTAAAAAATTTAAATTGATGTTCTTATTTCCCTGAGAAAATTCAACCTCAGCAAAATGCCCTTCTTTCGTACAGCAAAGGTCTGCTGAGGCCTGTGGCACATTGACACAACTGGTCACACGATGTTATCCAAAGCAAAGACCCCCTTATGGTATTGTTTAATATCATAAGAAAACAAACACAAAATCCATTTGGAAAATGAACAAAAATGGCCAAACCTTTTGTTTTTAAGTCACGATGTGATACTTGTCCTATCAGATATTAGAATGTATGATTAAGGAATAAAAATCAAAGCACCTACTGCTGGTGTGAAAAGCATAACAGAGAGGCCAGAAATAAACCAGATCTGAACTCCATGAATTTCACAGATGAGGGAATACACACCCCAAAGTCACAAGGAAAGAGTTAATTAGTAAATGAATGGTGCTGACACAACAGAGTGGCAATTTAGAAAAAATAAATACTTGAAACTAACACCTTATACAGTACAGGAAACATACATCACTTGAATTAAAGGAATTCAATATTAAAAAAATCAAATAAAAAAATATAATGGAGTACTTCTTTTGAAAGGCTGATTATTTTCTAGAGACAGAGTAAACAGAAGGAACAAACAGGTGCGGCCAGACAGCAAGGTAAACTGCAAAGGGTACTCGAATATAAATCTGCTCAGGTTAACAAAGGGTTAATCTCTAGGCCCAGGGAGGTCTGGTCAGCTGGGTTTGGGGGGTAGCCCCAGGTATCAGGCATCTCAGCAGGATCTCACCTACCCCATATCATTAGCCCAAAGTGAGTGCCTAGTACTGAAGGCTTTGGGACAGCCAAGCTGATGTGTCCTTCTACACAATGGGAAGCAGGGGTCCCAGGAACCAGGGGGACACCTACAGGTCGATAGGAGAGGAATTCAAGGGCCCTGTGCCAATCAGGACAGGCCAATGACAGGACAGAGCCAGTCTATTGTCTGCCATCCCCCACCATGCCCGGTTCTAGAGTATCTACCCAGGCCACCAGAGCCATCCACCAAGGCTAGCAGCCTCCCTGCCACCACCCCTGGCTGTTCTTCTTGTGCTACAAGTCTTGAGTACCCAGGAGGTCTTCAAAGAGAAGAATGCAGCCATGTGACCTTGAGAGTGGAGTGAATGCTTGGCACAACTTTTCCCACCCTCAGGTGTCCGCAGTTCCACCTCATCTACCCGCTTGCTCAAGTGCCCTTGTCCAGGATGCCACCTGTAGAAACTTCCATGGCAGCCCTAGGGACAGCACAGCTTGGTCCAACCGGCCTCCCCAGTAAAGACAGCCAGCGAGGTCCTGGGCACCCCAACAGGAAAGACAGCACCAAAAGGCCAGGCTCCTTTACCTGCAGTGGGGTTACTCCAGCAGGGCAGGGGTGCATACCTTGACCTTGTTGGATGGGAATTATATCAAGAACTCAGCACTGAGGAGAAGAGGGGGCACTCCCCGCCCCCTGCAGTCACCTCTGAGGACACGAAAGTTTTCATCCAGAGCTCCAGGTGCAACGGAAGGAACTCATGCTAAGCTGCCCTGGGGTAGGTTACTCCTCATCTCTGAGCCCCGATTTCCTCCCAGTACAATGGGACAGTGTCACCTGTTCCCATAGTAGGCTTGTTGGCAGCAGGGACTTGTGAGTGTCACAGGAGGTGATGTGTAAATAGAAACATGCAGGCGCAGCCTGGACAGAGTGTACGGCCAGCAATGAAGAGCCCATCACCCAGGAAGGATGACTCAAGAGTTCTGATTGACAAAGAGTTGTGGGGGGCTCCCTCACACTGGGAAAGATGGGAGGACACCCAGAGAAGGGTAAGAGGGAAGGGAGAGGAAGGAAGGGGAAGGGAGGAAGAAGAGGAGGAGGGAGGGGAGGAGAGAGGGGAGAAGGAAGAAGAAGAGACTGGGGAAGTGGGCAAGGAGGAAGGCGGGGAGGAGGGAAGAGGGGTAGAGAGAAGGAAAAAGGGAGAGAAGGCAGGAAGTGGGAGAAAAGATAAGTGGGGCTCTGAGCCACACCCAGCACTGCCTCACACCCTCTCACCCCTCCCTGTGCTGGTTACCCCTGGAGCTGCATTTGGGGGCTGCTCAGGAAACATAAGGCTTCCTTTTCAGCTGAGCCAAGCCGAGGCTGGGGACCTCTCCTCACTTGGTGTTCTGTGTGTGCACGGGTCTCAGACAAGCCACTGTGGGCTCTGACAGATCTACATGCCCAGGAGCACAAGCCTCTGGTTGCAGAGAGTGGAGAGGAGGGGAGGGGAGAGGGCTGGGAGCCTCACAGGGCCTGAGGCCTGGCTGGGGACATCAAGGAGCACCCAGGTGCATGCCGCCCCTGTCCCCACCCTGCAGGCAGAGTCTACAGAATCAGTGCACAATGCCCAGTGAGTTCCAGGTGCGTGAACAACCAGCTTCAGGACAGGCCATGCAAGAGGGCTGCCCTCCCTCTGCCAGGTTCTGAATTTCCAGGTGAGGAACTTGACGGCACAGAGGGTCAGCGGCAGCTTCCCTGGTCCCAGGCCACCTGAAGGCCTGGCTATCCCTCTGGGCCAGCATCTAATTCCACCTTCATCCTCCCATGACATTCTTTGAACTGAGGCCAGCCAGTTTTATTCCCCTCACTCCCTCAAGGACACACCCACTGAGGCAGGCAGCATTGCCACTAGAGAAACTGAAGATCACAGGCCAGCAAGGGGGAGCCATGCCCCAAACCTGGTTCTGTCTGACCTCGGGCTTCATGACTTTCCTGTAGGTCAGTGGGTGCCCAACTGCTGTGCCTAAGACTCTCCCATGTGGCTCTTGAAACATACCAGACCCTCAGGTCCCTGGTAACCATAATCTCTGGGGTGGGGCCTAGGCACAGGCATTGTTCAAAGCTGCCCCAATCCCATGCCTGTCTGTAGGCGGACAGACCCATCCTCTAAGGAGCCAATGGTCTTTGTTCGTGAAAAGACCTAGAAGCATGTGAAAGTAATGGTAATAGGGGGACAGGGAACCTGTGTGGGCAGGCCCCAGTCTCTAAATGCTGGCACAGTCTCTAAGACTCGGAGGGAGACTCAGGAAGTTCTCCCCACGGGAGAGATGGGTAGGAGAGGAGATGGAACCTGGTGTATGGAGGTGGCAATTCTCCACACATCAGTCAGTTCCCATCCCCAGGAGCCCCCACATGGTTGACCCAGCCGTATCGTTCACCTTCCTAAGCAAAGCTCCCCATCACCCACAAACACTTCCTGTGAGTGGGTATGACAGCTGTAAATAAGGTTGGATTGCATTTCGGGGCCAGCAAGTGGGGACCTGAGTGGCTTCTGAGGCCCAGGTCAGTGGGAGACAGCCCTTGAGAATGGCAATGCCTGTGGCTTTGGCGGGTAGTGGATGGAGTGGGGTGTTAGACAAATTTTATCTAGATTTCAGTGCCTTTGCTGATAAAAATGGGATCTTAGAAAAGTAGAATTCAGAGGATATTGCCTTCACACGAAATCCATTTTAGTTGCACGCATTATATTAAGCAGAGAAACGCCGGGGGCGTTCCCATCAGAGCCAGGCGCAGGAGCGCATGCGCAAAGCCACTGCTGTTACTTAACATTATTCTGAAGGTTCTAGATGGTGCAGATGGAAATAAGGCTCCAAAATGATCATCGTCTCAGACAGTACAACTGTATACCTAGAAACCCCAAGGGGATCCACAAAGATTATATTGGAATTAATAATTCAATCAAGCAGCTTGATAAAAGATAATTATATAAAAATCAATAACCTTCCTGTGTACTAGCAATAGATAAAAACGATTCAATTCACAATGGCAAAAGAAAAAAACAAAAACAAAAAACCTTGAAATAACCCTGATTAAAAACAATGGGTGATCTGTATAAAAAATGTACAATACTTCACTGAGCAACATCAAAACGGAATTAAATCAATTGAAAAACATACCATGTTCCTGGTAAATACTGTAAATTATGTCAATTCCTCTTTTAACTGGTTTCCAAGTTTAATTTATGACAATCAAATTCACAAGGGATAGGGATGTTTTTAACCTGACAAAACAATTCTAAAATTCAATTGAAAGAGTAAACAGATGTGACCAGCCAACAAAATTCTGCAAAAGAATAACAGCGAAAGTGGCAATATGCAGCCAGATGTTTCAAAGCGGCACTGCCCTACAGAAATGGAATGTGAACATCACATGTTGCCACGTTAAAAAAAAAAAAAAAACAGGTGAGATTAATTTCAGCAATATGTTATTTAACCCAATACATCCAAAATATTATTATTTCAGTCTGTAATCAACTTTAAAATTACCAATGAGATATTCGATCTTCGTGTGTGTGTGTGTGTGTGTGTGTGTGTGTGTGTGTGTGTGTGTGTGTTAACTCCTTGAACTCTGGGGTATATTTTATACTCAGAGCACCTCAGTTCAGACCAGTCATATTTTAATAGCCTCACGTGGCTCATAGCTACTAGCAGAATAGAAAGCACAGCTTTAAAGTAGTTGATACTTTAGATACTAGAGCTTTAAAGCTCTAATAATGAACACAGTTAAGTACAGGCACAAAAACAGACAGAAAAATTGCATTTCTGTGATGTCGCTTGGCCTAAGGTTTCATTTGAAACTGACTGGAAATGGTCTGTGGCATAACGCTTTTTATATATACAGATGACACTTGAATATCATGGATTTGAACTGTGTGGGTCCACTTACATGTGGACATTTTCAATTGATCTTGCAGTTCAATTGACTGCAGTTCAATAGACCCACTCAGTTCACTTGACCCGCACAGTTTAAACCTGCATTGTTCAAGGGTCAACTGGTGGTGAGGAATCTGAATACACAGAGAGCCGACTTAGGTTATATGTAGATTTTCAACTGCACGGGCAATGGGTACCCCTAATTCCTGGGTTGTTCAACAGTTAAGTGTACATCCCAATTGTTCACAGCTCTTGAGCCACTTTGTATCATACCTTCAGAAGCTCAGCCCCAATCAGACTGGCCATTACTTAGCTTTAGACAAACCTTGCATGAAACAAAAACATACTTTATTTGGGGTCCCAATCCCTGCTTTCAAAGGAGAAATATCCTGGTTCAAAGATGAATTCTTGAATGTTCTGTTCCCACAGAGGGCAAGGGCTCATCCCTCTGGTGTGAACAGCCTGCCTCTCTGGCTGCCCCACTTCCCCAGCCTGGGAGTTTCACGTCAGCTCTCAGACAGCCCCACAATTATTCGTATCATTATAATGACAATAAAGCTGCACATCCAGAACTCTAAGGCACACCTCTGTCACATTTATCATTTGAACTTGGGATGCGATCAGCGGCTCTGACCTCTGCCAGTAGCCAGCAGCCAGCAGCGATCACAGGGTGGCTGGCATTGCCTGGCATGCACTATCTCAGCCATAACATCTCATACTGCCCTCTTTCATTTCAGCTGTGTGCGGGATCGGCACTTCTTGTGTTGAGACCCTTCCACTCAAATGTCTTTGAAAAGTCACACCATGCTGGCAAAAAGTGTGTAGAGAAAGGCACTGAGACAGCAGCATGTGTGGCTTTGGCATCAGTGACCAATGTCCCTGGAGAAATGACCATGACCCCTTACTTCACCAAAGAGAGGAAGACACTCAGAAGTAGACAAAGCCAGTCACACACTGGGTAAGCAAAGCAAGCGAGGTGGGAGAAATGGCCCACTGCTCCCGGCAAACAGGGCAGGGTGGCTGGTGCCCATGCCCAATGGGACTGAGGCTAAGGTGCATGGCAAAATTTAATTGGGAGTATCCCCTCTTTCTTGGTGTACTCTATAATTGATGGAACCTTAGATCCAAAGACATATAGAAACAACCATCATTTTCCAAAACCTAGGCCTGGGCTAAGGGCTTGTTATGCACGGATCCTTTCCAACGTCCAGTGAAGTGGATATGGATGGACCCCCCTTTGCAATAGTTGAGCCAACCATGCAGCCCTTGTCCAGGTGGCCAGGCTGCGTGGGGCAGACTTGATAGTGTGACACTGCAGCCTCCATCCCACACTAAGTCCTGCTCACCCTGGCATGCTAATCGCTGAAACATGCAGGGCCAGGTGGGAAAGCGCTGAGCCTGCCTGGTCTCTCAGCCCTGCTTCGGCCCAGGTCCTGAATGCCAGGGTCTCCTCTGCCTCCAAGCAGGAGCGCTCCACTACACAGGCCCTGGAGTAGAAATGCAGTGTAATTGAAATTCATGGATGAGCCTGAGAAGCTGGCACCAGGCTCAGTAATAACTTCTCTATATTAATGGCAGCACTGCAGACCCAGTGGACAGCTGACATTTAATATGAAGCATACACAGCAGAAGGAGAGGCTCCTACCTGGACCCTCCCATTCCCGAGTGCCTGCTGTGGGTGGTCTAAGGTGGTACTAAGATTCAGAGGACTAGGTCTTCCCCTCAGTACCCACCCCACCTCAGTCCTCTCCCCTGCAGGACACCCCTACCAAGAACACACACATGCACACATGCACTCACACGAGAATGTACACACATGTACACCTACGCCAGACACATATGTACCTACATACATGCACATATTCACATATTTGCTTACTCAAATGTACACACACACAAATTTGCATGCACACATTCACATGTCCCACATGCAGATAAGCATGTACACACATACACACACACTTATGTGTATACACTCTCCTGCTTGTACATACTTTTATATATATGTACATATTTTTACATATATGCACACTCCATGTATAGGTGCACAAACATGTACACATGTTCAAATATGCAGGCTGATGCGTTCTGGCAGCAGCACAGAAACCACCAGCTGCCTCGGGGCAGGGGGACAATGGGAATAACTTAAGATGTGTCTGCCTGCCGGTAGAAACCTTGGGTCCCAGGAAAGATTCTCACACATACCTGCCCCTATAGACCTCAGAGACCAGAGTAGGAGGCCTGGGCCACAGCTTAGGCCACCATGCATCAAAGCCAGCCTCAAAGCTCAGCGTCCCCATAACTTAGGGCATATGAGCCCCTCAATGACCCCTCTGATCATACTGGCTGTGGCACTCCTCATGGTCCTCAGAGCAAGCCTGAGTGAGGACCTGGCCTTCTCTACCACCCAGCTGACCCTGGGCTAGGGTCTTCACTTGCCAAGTGCTAAGGATACTGGGGCACTGGCAGCCAAGGCTGGCCTTGGAGCAGGAGGAAACTGAAACCTAACAACATCTGAAAAAGTGGCAACACTACACTCAGCAACCAATGCCAGAAACACACAGCTGCACAGCAGAATCAGGATGGAGAATGTCAATGTGATAGGAGACAGCCCCAGAAGAGCTGGCCTCCCTGGACTTTGGGTTCAGAGATCACTAACCAAAAATGCTGGCCTTCATGAGGGGCCAAGGTGGACTCCACTATGCTCCACCCTGGAGGATTCTAAAAAGAGAGATGACCCCACACAGCAAAAGCCTTACAGATCTGAGTAACTCGGAGGCACCTGGGTTTCTTCATCTGTAAAATGAGAACAACAGGTATTGGCTTACAGAACAACTACAGGAATGGGGCACATGTGAACAGATAGAGAAGGTAAAGCTGATGCCTTTCTGACTGCCTCCTCTGGAGGGACAGCCCTGGCTACAGGGACTCCTTAGGCACCTCCATGCAGGCCCCTGGCTGGCAGGGTTGGAGCATATGACTCAAGTTATAACCAATCAACTCAAAGCACCCATGAGCCACAGTGACTGGCTATGGAAAGGTCCTACAACCTACGCCTGTCCAATCAGAATGAAACTCAGCACCATGGTAATAACATGCTTCAGTTATCACCAAGCTATGGAGAAGTGGGCATGCGGGGTTGAGTGTTGTGGGGACCCCCGCAGCCACCGGTCAACCAAGGAACTGAGTCACACAGGGGAGGAGGAACTGGGCCAGCAAGGTTTAAGGGACACCTTCCCACCCCTTAATTACCTATCTAATACCAGGAGTCCGCAGATGCTTTTATTGTGGTAAAATATATATCAAATTTACCATCTTCATCATTTCCAAATGTACATTTGCTGAGTGGCATTAAATATATTCGTAATATTGTGTAACTATCACCACCATCCATCTTCAGAACACTTTCTTCTTATAAAACTGAAACTCTGCCCGTTAAACACTAACTTCCCATTCCCCAGCTCCCAACCCTTACCGCTCTACTGTCTCTATGATTTTTGACTCCTCTAAGAGCCTTCAGATGCCTTCTTCCTTAAAGAGAAGAGTCTGGGTTTCAAACCCTACATGCACTTACACCATTCTGAGTGGCTGCCATGAGACAGGTCACTGGCTGCTGCTCTAGCACCCGGAGCACAAATCTCTGACAAGTCAGCCTCCATCGTGGCCACCAATGATCAGTTCACATCCTTCCCCTGCCCCCACAGGGAAGAGCCCCTGGAAAGCCCCTTCCCTCCCACCAAATAACCCCCAGTAAGTAGTGGTGGTAAGCCTGGCCAGGAGGCTGTGGATGCCCTGTAATGGTGCATAGGGTGGCTGTGATAAAGCAAGGCAGGGTTTTCAACAAGTTTTTGTTGACACCAAGAATGAATGTACTTGTTAAGAAAAACTCCTGGTGGCTAAATGGGCTCAGATTTATAAACTGAGTCTAGCAGTCAGTCATTGCTAAACAGCGGCCTCTCATGGTCTCTTTGCTTCAGGGGAAAGATGCACTGAACAGTCAGTCTCCTGCGATCTGAGCTCACCCTTATAAAGGAGCTCCTAGGCTCATAATTCAGCCAATGGGCTGAAGACCTACTTCAGCCAATCAGGGCTGCAAAGCTATACCTTCGGTTGCATCTTTACTGACCAATCAGAGCAGCTCTGTTCCAACCAATCAGGACAGTGCCATTTGAACCAATCAAACTGTTTGAATTTGAAGCTTCTAATTCACATAGAATGGACCAACCAGGAGTGGGCACTCTTCTCTATATAAGCCAGCTTCATAGCTCCCTCAATAGAGGGCATTTTCATTTTCCATGGAAGGTTGTGTCCACCTGTAACAGCGGAGCCACTTCATCCTAGCTATTTTCGCTAGTCTTCCTCCTCTTACCACACCGTAAATGGGACTCCTGTTAGCACTGAATTGATGAGACAACATTTGGTCGACATTCCCCAGTACGCTCCCTGGTCCATCTAACCACCCTGCTGTCAGGACAGCTCCAGGTGTGTCTACATCAGCTCCTTCAGGGGAACCTCAGGGCCCACATGGGGTCTTCACATGGGAAGTGTTTGCCTTTGTGATGTCAAAGGACTCAGAAATGGAGCATCTCTGAAGAAACATCAGAGGGTCAGGCAGCAACGAGCCTATATTCCCTAGGGGCAACAATCTATCAAAGAAGTCAGGGCATGGGCTCCCCAGGGTCCCCATCTCTCCCTCTGCCAACCCTATCCCATCACTTCTGTCTTCTGGACCCCATATGACCCCTAAGAAACCTGTGGTTGCCCTGGAAAGGTCCCAGAAACGGTTGACTCCAGACCCTGCTTTCTACCTGGACATACCAAGGTTGATGGTAGGATTTGCCCACGGTTGCAAGGTGACTTGCTAGAGCCTAGCTCAAGGTCTCCTCACTATCCCCTCAACTCTTCCCCATACAAGCCCAGGGGTGCTTCCCTCCCTTACTTAGTTTGATTTTAACCAGGGGTTTTGAACTTGAGTTTCAGGGACCTCCCAGGGTTGCAGAAGACAGAAAAACCATGCAAAACCACATGTGTACACAAGTGCTTTTCTGTGGATAAAGAGACAGAGATTTCAGCCATTCACCAGGAGGGCCTGCCCCACTGAGTGTGGACATTCTGGGGTTAGAAGTAAGGCAGACAAGGAGAGGCTGGCCAGCCCTGGGCACTTGGGGTCACAGAGCCTCGGCAGTGAATCCCCAGCTTTCCCTGCACTGGCTTCTGGACCCTCTTCTCAGGCACTCATATTTTACAGCTCCCAGTTGAGCTCTGCCCAGCGGAGAGGGGTCCTGTGGATTCAGCCAGGTACAAGCTTCCCATGGTACATGTTACCAAGAAGTACAGAGTACAACACTGCAGGTGACTGTCCAGGACAGCTTCCTGGATGAAGTGCCATTTAGCAGAGACCTATAGAGTGAGCCAGGTAAAGAGGAAGGGGTAAGAGTGGGGGCACAGCCTGTACACAGGCCTTGAGCTGGGAGTGGTCAGTGTTGGAGGAACTAAAAGCTCAGTGTGACTACAGCACAGGCATGAGGGGGAAACCGGGACAAACGAGGCTGGAGACCACTGGGACTGGTCATGGAGGACCATGAATGTTGGGCCAATGGGTTTGGATTTTTTTTTTTTTTGGCTGGGTTTGGATGTTTTTTAAAGGGCAATAAGAACCAATGACAGGCCTTAAGCAAAGGAGTAACATGATTTACTGTGTGATTTATAAAAATCAGTCTGGCTGCTATATGGCAAAAGGGTTGCTGGGGAAGGACCAATTAGGACCAGCTGAGGAACACAGGAGCCAAAGCCAGGGCTTGAGGTCAGGCGTGGTGAAGAGATGAGAACTGGGATGGAGTCTGGAGATGTTTAGGATCCTGGGATTCCTGTCCAAGTAAAGGGTGAGGTCTGGAAGAGAGTGGAGAGACCCATGTTCCATTTCAGAAGCATAGGCTCACCCAGCAAAAGAGCCCTGGAGGCAGCTGGGCAGGCAAGTCTGGGGGAGATGTGGGCCAGACATAGGGGCTGGGGTCCAGGTGGACTGTGGCAGCAACCACTTTCATCTGCTTGTCATACTTGTCCTTCCTCTTGCTTCTAAGATAAAGCCCCAATTCATTCCAGAGTTTGAATATCTCACTCTCAACCCCAAAGGTGGGCAAGACTCAGGCCAGGCCCACATCACAGTGATTGATTTAAAAAGGACCTATACACTAAGCCCTCCCCACGACTCTAGGAGGAATCACCCAGAAAGGAGAGCTCTCCATTTCTGAGCGATTGCTACTATGGAAAACAAATAAAGCCAGAGCTGCTGGTGCCCGCCCCCTCCCCCTGACATGGGTAGGGCCATCCCAAGCTGAACACAGAGATGTGTATACCTTAAGGCAGAGAGCACATGTTCTGACATCAGCCCTGAGCCCCTGGATCCAGCCATGCTGGAACATGGCCATCCTTAGGACCCCACAGATACCCAGCCCTTGTTTGTTTTATCCAATGTAAACTGATTTTCTGTCACTTAAACTGAATGAATCTTAAACAACAGGGAGTATAATGGCCATGAAGGAGGCTAAGACCACCCTGAGCAGCTGTGGAGCCTGCCAAGAGCAGGGACCAAGCAGTTGCCTCTTCTCCACAAACATGAGGGTCCCCAACACCTAGGAAAGCTCACAGCCCCTCTTTGGTGTGTCTGAAACCTTCTCATTGCCCTCCAGGCAGCGCCAAGGTAGGATGGGAGAAGAATGACCCTACAGGGGCAGCTGTAAGTCCCAGACACTCCTCACCCCCAGCCCCACAGCCTGAGCCTGCTACGCCTACCAGCCCCACTCTAGCACTTAAGACAGCCAGACCTCAGTGTGAGGCCTAAAAGGCATCAGCCTTGTTAAGGAACATGAAACTCGTCTTGGACCCTTAGGCCAGCAAATGACTTCTCTCTGGCCTTTAGCAACTCTTAATGCCCAGCAAAAAGAAAACAGAACAGGTGCCTGGCCAGGATGTGTGCAGGGAGACCCCACTCACAAGGCTGCAGCCCTTGGGCCTCTGTGAACCCCAGACATACAATGAGAGCTCTGCATCATAGTGTCAAGGAGTGTTCGCCACACTCCCCAGGCTCCAGGATGGAAAACAGCTTCTGAGGCCATATCCTTCCCACTGCCCAACCCTTGGAGGCTTCCACCGCTGGCTCTGCCTGGCCAGAGACACCAAGGGAAAAGGTCCCTTTAGCTGCACTGAGTATAGACAGAGGTGGGGCAGGGTGATTCTATCCTACTGGTATCTCCCATCACTATCATCCAGCCATGAGGACTCAGGCTTCTGCAAGGGGCTGCAGCCCAAGTGGGTCAGCAACTTGTCAACAGGCTACTTGGCCACCGGTCTAGCTCCAGCTCCCACTCACTCACACTGACAAGGGCCAATGCCTCTGACTGAGAAGACTTCCAGGAGTCAAATAAGGAAGGTAGAAATGTTTTAAAAAATGTCTCTCTTCTTTTTTCCACTTTTTGTTGGCGTGCAAGAAAGACAATAAAATGTAATGAGCATGGTCTTGAAGTTAGACAGACGCATTCAAATACTGGCTGTGAAGCTTGAAGCACGCTCTCTCGGCTTTGGAGCCTCAGCTTATTCATCCATGGAATGGGGCTATCAGACATCCTCCATGGGGTGTTGTGAGGATTAAACAAAGGAAAGAGGCATAGCTCAGAAGGGAGCATGGCACATGGTGGGGCAACAGTGATCTGTGACGTACCATATTACTTTTTATGCCAACAGCCTTCTCATTGGGTCTTTAATATGGGAACGGTGTGAGATTGGTGTACCCATTTTGTGGCCCAAGAGGTACTAGAAAAGTATTCCATAGCAATGTGATATACAAAGATCCTTCATTGAGTGTTATTTTCTCATGCAACATGAAAAGGCAAACTTTAATCTTTCCCTGTGAATATTATGAACAACCTGTGATGAGTGGGTATGAAAGAACCCAGGAACTCTCACTGGAAATAAAGGGTACGGCATGTCTTATAAACATGTCTCCATGTTTCATTTCTTGAGTCCACACTTCAACCTGACTCCAGTAGAATTTTCACCTTGGCAGGCTCAGGATCCTCATCTCTTATCATTTGAGAGCAACACCCCTTTACAGTCTCTGTCTATGGGGTTCTACAAACCCCATGTCCTGATGTTCATAGAAGCATATATACCAGCCTGGCTAGAGTGATACCCAGGACTCAGCTGGAATCATCAAAAAAAAGACATCAGCCTGGCAATGCTGAGGCCCCTTGACTTGCCACAGAAGGACTCCCCACCTGAGAACGAAACCAACAGAGGAAGGCAGAGGCAAGAGATAGCAAGGGCCCTAACCCCCTGGCAGGAGCATCTGGATCCAGCCATGCCTGAAGACTTATTGTTATGTGAACTGATAACTTCTCATTTCTGCTTAAACTAATTTGAGTTTTCTGTCACTTGTAGCTGACAGGATTCTTGTGAGAGTTGTGTCTCACCTGAGTATCTTACTTAAGCTGTAGGACCGCAGCTGCCTGTTGAGCCCATCTCCATGGATTCTCCACACATCTTCTGGGAAAGTTAGTCCCACATTCTGCAGAGAAGGAATCTGTCCCCTGGTCCTGTCTGTGTGGGAAGTACCAGATTCACAGAGTTTGAGAAGCTTCTTTATTACAAAACTTCTCAGAGATCACCAGGGGCCCCTTGAATCTCCCAAGGCTCAGTATTCCCACACCGGTGGTCCACTGAACCTTATTTGCTCAGAGCAACTTGAGATGCAGCCCTCAGAATCCTTTTGCAGACATGTGGCTGTGAAAGCCCACTTCTTAAAGTGTGATCTGAGGCCCACAGAGCATTAGCTGAGAACTTATTCAAAATGCTGAACCCTAGACCCACCCCGGACATGCCAGAGTCAGAATCTGCATTCTAACAAATCCTTGGGGATCTGCACACACATCTACTCAGTGTATTTCACTACCCGTGAGGGAAAAGCAGGAGCTGTACAGGAAGGGCATGCAGGTTTGGGGCTGGGCTGTTGGGAGGATGTGGTATGCAAGTCAAGTCTGTGGAAGGCCCAGTATGGGGTGCACAGGGAGTACGGCTCCTGCCATCACATCTCAGGGTCCCTTACCCAGACTTGGGAGCACCATGGCAGAAGGGCTGGACAGAACCAGGCCAGACTCCTGCCAGCATGTTCTGTGTGTCCTTGGGCTAGTCACTCAACCTGCCTGGCTGCGGGGAAAGCATGGGGACCCCCTCCCCTGCAAGGTTGCTGTGAGCACATAGGCCTATCACGGATGCACAGAGGGACTTTAAGAGTTAAGAAATCAATTGGTATAAAATCAGAACAGATGCACAGAGCATAATGGAAGGAAGGAAGGAAGGAAGGAAGGAAGGAAGGAAGGAAGGAAGGAAGGAAGGAAAGAAGGAAGGAAGGAAGGAAGGAAGGAAAGAAGGAAGGAAGGAAGGAAGGAAGGAAGGAAGGAAGGAAGGAAAGAAGGAAGGAAGGAAGGAAGGAAGGAAGGAAGGAAGGAAAGAAGGAAAGAAAGAAGAAAAGAAAGAAAGAGAGAGAGAAGAAAGGAAAGAAAAGAAAAGCAAGAGAGGAGGGAAGGAAAGTGGGAGGGAGGGAAGGAGGGAGGAATAGAGGGAGGAAGAAAGGGAGAAAGGAAGGAAGGAAAGGAGAAAGGAAGACAAACAGAAGAACTAGTGGTGCCACCTCACTGTCCCAGGGCCATTTTTTACCGAAAGCTTTCAAGGCCATTCTGGGATACCCCAGCCACTGTTCTAACTCCAGTCTCTCTTCAGCCCTGCCAGTGTGTGTCCAGGACATCTGACATTTCGCTGTGCTCTCCTGATCAGGCCGGTGCTCACCTGGTACCTCTGCATACGCTCTTCCCTGTACTGGAACTGTCAACCCATGCGGTTGCCTGCTGGCAATGCATTCTTCAAGTAGTGTGCTCTCAAGGCCCTAGCTAGAGCAGCCCTCAGCCCATCAACTGCCCTGATCATGTGAGCCCCAGGGGGAAACCAACCCAGCCACATCTCTGACCAACACAGTGGTCAGAGGCACAAGAGGTGCTAGTTGAACAAATTAATCACTGACTAAACAGGTGAATGAATGATATAGTGACAAAGTCTCCCCAAAATGGTCTCCATCAGGAATTAAATAGTACACAGAAGTTGGCCCACCAACAGACCGCATCCACGTCACCTCTTCCCAGCCTAGCAGCCTAGCCCACCCTACCCCCACAGTCCTCAGCACCCATTTCCTTTAATTTAGAAAATTCACCTCCAGAGTAAATGAAACACACCTGTGAGGTGCGGGACATCCTCAGTGACAACGGGGCATGGAGGGCCACACGACACTAATCCAGTTCCTCCAAGGACATCAATGGTTGTTTGCAGTCCACCCAGGTTCTAACTAAATCCAGCCAAAGGCAGTGATTTTCCAAAGCAACAAGTGACATTTCCTGTGTCTCCATAAAAAGAACACCAGTGGTTGTGGGGCTCTAGAGTAATTGCTGGCTCTGCAGACAGCAGGACAAGCCTGAGGACAGGGGCTCAGGGGTGGCAGGGCTGGGAGAGCAGTCATTCCCTCGGAGCTGGAGTCCTCTGAGCAGTAATTAGAGCAGAACCCACGGTAGACGGCTTAGATGTCTAGCCAGCAAAGTCGGCCTGACCACCACACACCCAATCCAAAATAGAAAACTGCAGAGGCTTCTGCCTCATGCCAGGCCCCTGGGCAACCAGAGCACCGCCAATGTCAGCCTACTCCCTGAGCATCGATCCAGGCTTCCTCCAATGCCCCTTATGCCAAGCCATGGTCCCTCTGGGCTCTCAGGAGTAGGAGAATTTCCCAGGGCTCCAGTCACATTGGGTGGCCTAGGCAGTCCCAGGAGGAGACCCCCACCCCTAGCCTCTGCCCTATCCTTCATGGTTTGCCCATGGGCACCAGAGCCTGCATTTCCACATGCTCCCCTTGGCTCAAAAGAGAGAGAAAACTGACTTTTCAAATAACCAGCTGAAGTTCAACCGGAAACCACAGAATAAAAATCAGTGGTTCCCGGTCAGCCAGGGGGCAGAGGGATAACTGAGCATTTCAGCACCACATCCTGCCTCTCGGCTGGCACTACCCACATACACAGAAACAAGTCTGACTGCCAGCACATGCCTCCACACACACAAATCACACACACTAAAATACACAGGGTCACATATTCAACTGTGACACACAAGTGAGCAGAAGCCTACAGATACACATGTGCACAAGGCACACAATGGCACATTCACATGGTCACAGGGGCATAGGTACCTGGACACAAGTACACAGTGACATTCCCAAACACATGTACAGATGCACACACGGAGATATACACACATCTGGATGCAAGACCAAGGCCTGTGCCTGCAGGAGACACAGGTGGGCTGCTTGATCAGTGCTTGGGAGACCTTGGCCCATCCCCTGCATATATCACTCCTCTCCCGCCAATCAGAATAACTTGCCTTCCAGCAAACCCCCTGGTCCCTAAGCAGAGAAGGTCCTCAGTGTAGGCCTTGCCCTCCCAGGGGATCCCCAGGTAACTGGCTTCGAAGCCCAGGCAAGAGCCTCGGACAGAAAGGAGCGAGAGAACTGTCTACTCACCAGCCCGTCGCAGTTGCTGAGTGCCACCGAGGAGGCTTCGGTCAGGCCCGCCACGTCTCCGACGTAGAAGCAGGTCCCAAGCAGAGGCTCCACGCGCGTGGCGCCAGACTCGCCCTGCCACTCCACTGTAGCCCCTGGCGCCACAAGGCGGGCATTGGGCCGCAGCCGCAGGTGCAGGTCTCGGCCGAAAACTGTGACATTGTAGAAGAGGCGGCCGCCAGGGTCCTCCTCGCTGCCTCCAGGGAAGTCCGGCGTCTGGACCGGGATGGCCCTGCGGGCCCGAACCCCCTCCTGGGCCATCGCCGCCGACACCACGTGGGACAGCAAGCGGCCCTGGGCGTCAGTGCGCACCGGCACCGCCAGGATGCGCTCCGCTCCGGGCCCCAGGTGCTCGCCTGCAACCGGGAGAGGCGTTAGAGCCTCCGAGACCTCGGAGCCCTCAACCCCCGGCTGAGTCCCACATCACCCAACCCCGCCCCCACTGTAGAGGGTAGTGCATTCCTCCACGCAACCCCCCAAAACTAGCCTGCACCTCCCCAGCTTTCTCCCTACCAGGGAGGGGCGTTGACACGGCCACCACTCCGGAGCCGGGTCGCCCCGGACCTCCCGCTCTGGGACCCTGTAAGCCGAGAGCTCTGCCGCTTTCCCGGTTCTGGGTTGGGGCTCCACAGACTCCTCACAGTTACCCAGGGACAGCCGCATCAGAGCGTCCCCCGCCCCGTGAACCTACCGTCCTTGGCAGGACGTGGGACCGCTCCGAAGCCATTCCCGATCGGCCCCCTCCCCGTGCGCCTCTACCGTTCGGTGGCCCCTGGAGCCGCGAGGACACGGCTACCCCGGGCACCCGCGGCCTGTCTTCTGTGTCCAGCTCTTGCTGAGACCCCTGCCGGTCCCCCGTCCCTGGAGGAGTGGAGCAGGATCCTTCGGATCTTTAGGGATCCCTCCATGGCGCCCCCAACCAATCTTCAGGACCCCAGGTTGCGCGCTCGGCACCCGTTCCTCCCGAACGTCCCCGGACGCCAACCCCGGCGCCGCCTCGCCCTGGCTCCCCGGGACCCGCTGGAGCTAGCGCTGCGCGCTCCGCCGCGGGGCTTTCCCTGCCCCTCCGCCTTCACACTCGGCGTCCCCTGAGCCTCGAGGGCTCCGAGACTCCCCCCGACCCGGAGCGCCCGGGTGAGCCGCTGGGCGCCCCCTACGCAACCGACCCGGCCCCGAAGTTGGCCAACTTGGCCCGGGGCGGGGCGCGCGGAGTTTGCCCAAGTCGAGATGGACGCGGCTTGGGAAGGGGACAGAGGAGCGAGGGAGGCGGGGCCCGGCCGACGGGGGTCGCGGGCGTGGGGTCCGACCGCACCTACCTGCGGGGGCGGCGGCGAGCCGGGCGTCTGCGGGCGGCGGCGGCCCCAGGAGCGGCAGCAGCAGCAGCAGCAGCAGCGGCAGGAGCGCAGGGCAGAGCAGGCGGCGATCCGCGCCAGCCGGCGGATCCATGGTAGCCGGACTGCAGCCGGGGCCCCGCACTCGCAGCGGGCGCGAAAGTTCCCCGAGCGCTGCCCAGCCCACATCTGGGGGCAGCTGGAGCTGCCCGCAGCTGCAGCACCGCAGGGCGCGGGGCGGAGGAGGCGAGGCGCGGAGAGGAGGGCGGGGAGCGCGGAGTGGAGGCGGGGAGAGGGAAGGAGCGAGCGAGCGAGAGAGAGAGGCGGGCGGGAGGGAGAGGGCGAGCGCGCGGAGGGCGGGGACGGCGGGCGCCTCAGCCTGCGGTGACCCGGCGCTTCTTGGCGCGGCCGCCGCCGCCGCCGACTCCCCTCCTCGCGCCGCCGCCGCGGTCCCGGCTCGTAGCGAAGCAGAGACACCCCGAGGTGGAGGCAGAGAAGCACCGCGGGCCGTGCCGAGGGAGCCCCGCCGCTGGCCACATTCGGCGCACTCGGTGCCCGCGTGGCGCACCATCCGGGAGGAGCGGCGGCCGCCCTAGCATCCCCACCCAGAGAGTCCTCCTCGAGGCGCAAGGGGCTGCCTCTCCGTCCCTTTGCACCTTGGGGCAGGACAGGACAGGGCGCAGGGATGGGGATGAGGGTAGAGAAGGCCTGAGGTGGAGACCCCAGAAGCTAGAAGACGCTTTTATAGGACGGTATACGAGCTGCAGGGTCTACCCTAAAGATCAATTTTTACCTTTCCAGAGACAGGTGAGTTTCCCTCAGTCCCCTTCCATCTATCTCCCCATCCCTCCTTACCCAGCTCTCTCCTGGAGAACACGCGGGTTGCAGCCCTCACTCGTCCTGAATTCCACGTGGGCATTTAGCCTCCTGGATTTTGCTCTCCCTCAGGCCCTGCCTGAAACAGTTTTTCTACACTCTACCCACCTTTTCCAGCACAGGCATACCTCTTCATCCTAGAGCAAGATCGCTGTCAAAGACCATCCCCAGCTAGAATCTCTCTTCTCATGCAAGGTCCTGAACCTGGAGTCACTGTCCTACCAGACCTGCTGCCCCCAACACAGTGACCTTCTTCCCCAGGTCTTGCCTGGGGCTCCCCTCCCAGGCATGTATGTGTTGGAACATCTCTGCTATATGATCCCACTTCCCAGGAGGGTGGACACCTGTCCCTTTGGATCTTCTCTTTCACACTGCCCCAGACCTGTGCACCCAGGGCTTTGGGGTTGGCTTTGGTCAGGCAGAGCCTGATGACTCAGGTCCCTGCTGGCCATGAGGACCCAGTCTTATTGGGAACACAAGACTTGCACAACTCACTCTAGCTGTGATTTCTTTCCTCAGCTCTGTCGTTTTGGGGACCTGGGTGTGAGGGCACGACAGTTTGATGGCCATCTTCAACTGGAAGCTTTTCTTCCTGTCGCTTAGGGGTGCTGAGGCAGGATCTAGCCCCCAGGCATGGTGAAAATTTGTTGTGAACATTAAAAATGGTGAGATTTCACATAAGAATTTAGATTTCTAACTCTTCTTGAGAAACTGGAACATGTGGCCACACTGAGCTCACATTTCTGCTATTTACCCTTTAAAGGAGCTTGCTGTAGGTCCCTTTCCCCCACTCCCAGCAGGTATCTACTTTTATCACCTCTGATGACACAGCTGGTTCCGGAGAAAGGTGGTTGGTGGTAAGTGTACAGGAGAGAGATGACTCCAGAGCTAGCCAACCTGGAGGACTTCCTGTAAGAAGCGGCATTGGCTGAATCCTGAAGGCTGACGGTGTCAGGCAGCCCAGAACTGGGTCCAGCAAAGTGCTGTCTTAGAATTCATGATACGCTTTCACTTATTCCTCTTGTAGTTGTTGTGCTTTCATCCTTCTCAAAAAATGACTGACACCCAACTAGCAGCATCACTGACCTCAAGGATCACGTTTTATTCCCTCACTCACTTCCCTACCAGGCTTATGGTCGTTACTTCAGTCCTCCTCCCACAACCATCATTATTTCTTGATATAGTACTTAATCCCATGTGTTTTTAAAGGGTACTTTAAATCACTACCATACATGAAAAGGCAACATCTCTGCAAAAATCAAAGGTAACTTCCAAAAATAAATAAAATGAAAACAAAAGATTGTACCAAATTCTAACTACTACTACCTGCAAAGGGCACCAAGGCCAATGCTGATTAGCAAGAGCTGGAAAAGTGGTGAGACGCCAAGCAGAAGCAGAGCAATGAGAAGAATGAAAGGAAGACAGAAAAATGTCTCTCACCTGCAAGTCAGTTTGTTTTCTGAGGTTCCACGTAACAAAATGATCTCACATACTTTGGAATGCCAGCTCTCAGTGGGTTTTTTGGAAAGAAGGTTTGTCTTCCTGATGCTCCTGAGTTGCCCCTGGCCGCTGTCCCTGTCCACATCACCCCTGGCTTCCTGGGGCTGGGCCCAGGTTCAGACCTACCATCATGAGTAGGAGGCAGACAACCTTGACCAGCCCATCCCTGAGTCCCCCACCGATGCCCTGCAAGGCCGAGCGGATGAATCAGATACTTATGCATCTAAATTTGCAGTTGGATCCTCCACATAGAGGGCCCTTGTGGACTTCACTCAGCTTCTCGATCACCTGTCCTCAAAGACACCAACCAAGGACCACAGGACTATCTCAGCTCCACTGCTTGTTTAGTGTGTCATATGAATGTGCTTTCCGTTTAATTTAGATGTGTTTAGGTCTGACCTGCACTCTCCTGCTTGCCACAGTACTCACCACTCCCTATTGTCCGATACCTACCTATCGCTCATGATCGTTACCAACCTCATCCCTGAAGAATTGGAATTGCAACCCTGATCTAGAATGGCTGCATGGTGTTGGGGAGGGATGAGGATGATTCTGGATGAGCTCCAAGCCCCTGAAAAGTTCCCCATGGATGTAACGTGCAGAAAGAGGTGGGGACATTTCCTGGTCATCTTGGGTGTCACAAATCACCGTGCATGCCTCAGAGCAGAGACGTGAAGATAGATAAATGTTATTCTCTGTGCCCTGCCTTATTCTGAAGCAAGGGGCAGAGTTCTCCACCTCTGGCTTCTAGCCCACATGTGCCAGCAGGCTTCATCAGAGCCACTCCTGTCCCCTGGTGGCCACGCAGAAACCAGAAATTCTTCTGCCCTTTGACGAGGTCACCATCTTTGGCAGGCCTTGCCCACTCTGCGGGCTGCAAGCAGAAAGAGGTGGTGAGGTTTCACCGTCCTCCCTCCAGATATGCAAGCTCTCAGAAGCTGGGGGAGGGGATCAGACTCTTTCTGCACCCTGGGAATCTGGATACAGAGCATAACAAGCCATAAGGTCTTGGTGACCTTGTCAAGGGGCCTCTGTCCCCATCCATTGTTGGCAAACAACGGGCACAGTGCCCTGTCCGATGTGCTGACAGAGTGGCCAGGAGTGGCCTTGGTAAGCAATATGTCAGAGGAACGCTGATTGAACAGAACATGACAGTGGGTTGCCTTTGGGGAGTGTGGTTCTTTAAATTCTTGAGCAACCTTCCACACACACACTGGAGGCACAACGGAAGAAATGTGGGGTGCCAGGCAGCAGTTTTTTTCATTGCCATGTTTCACACAGTGTTGTCCCACCACCATTGCGATCAGTTCTGCCTAGAAGTAAATGACAAAGTGCTTGAAAATTGGCAGCTTAGAGATCCAAGCTCAGTTTACACTCCTATATGGAAACACTCTGGAGGCTCAGACACAATATAAGCAGTTATGACCAAGGGAAAGATGGAAGCTCAGTGCCCACCTGTCACTGTCTATGTGCTCGTATGCTCAACCTAGTGGAGAGGCAGTGAGGCTGGAGAATTTTCAAGGGGATGTATGTGTGTGGCAGGGAGTGACGTCCTGGGCCCACTTGCACCTGGCCTCTGCTGACAGAGGTCTTGGTCCATGTCTCCCATCTGAAAAACGTCTAGGTCCCTTAAGAGTCCCCTGGCTGTAAGTAACACAGCAAGCTTAAACCACAAGGAAAAGGCCATTCTTACATACTAGATTTGCGGGTATGACAGCTCCAGAGCTCAATCTGCCAGCTGGGTCTGTGTTACTGACCAGCTAAAAGAATGGCCAAACCATACACAGGTGTCGTGCCCTTTCTCAGAAGGGCCAGCTGACTCCCCTCTGGTCTGTGGTCCAAGGCTGTATCACATGCCCTTTTCTGAACGAGCTTTCAATGAGGTGCAGGGTGTGTTACCGGGACAAGCCTGGACTTCCCATCTGGGACACAATGCGTGTTAGGGGTCAGCCTTTCTTCTGCATTTGCTTTTATTTCTGAATGAGAGCGCAGCATGGTCCCAGGCTACCCCGGCCTGTTTCCTCACATGACTTTACATTTACCTCCAATTCCCAGATGACATCATCTGCAGAGCTTGGAGAATTCATTTCTTTACATGTAAATCTTGAACGTAACGTGTGAAGGACACAGTCTTATTACGTTGTGGGGTTTTGTGTTCAAATCCCTCATAAACCTGACTGAGTATTTCCTCACTTTCAATCCAGGGAATGTGAACCCAGGGCCCAGGTCACTGCCTTGCTAGACTCCGGGATCCCTGACCTCCAGGGTTTATTCTCTTTAGATCACCCTCCCTTCGTGTCAAGTTCCTTCTCTCCAGTCTGGCCAACATGCCAGGTTCACAGCATTGAGAGTATACACCTTAAAATGGCTGGAGCTTCCAGCTGGGGCTGGCAGTAACACCAACCATGGGCTCCTCGGACTGAGACATGGTGGGAAGAAACTCTGAGTGCAGAGCTGAAGGCCTTTGGTCATTGCTGCAGCCACTGGGAACTCCCTGGAGACCCAGTGCTCCTCCTGGGGTTCCAGGATGCCTCTCCCCATCTCAGGCCCACCACCTGTAGGAGGGCCCTTCTTGACTGGCTCCCCACCTCCAGAGGGTTCCTCCTCCTGTGAAGAAATGCTGAGATCCAGCAAAATCCCCAGGACATTTAAAGTCATATTCATGGAGGAGCTGGTCACCTCAGCTCCCTGCAAAATCATGTCTCCTTCTTTTCATTGTTCTAGCAAAAGAGGAGGTAAACAAAAGATATACCTGTATCTTTTGTGTAATGTTATAGTTTTGAGTTTTGGTAAAATAAATTGTCCCTGTGCCAGTGGCTTTCTACAAATCTGGCTCCAGGCAACCCCTCAGGAGAAGGCTTTCTCTTCACACTATCCCCAAGGCTTCTGGCCACTCTCCAGGCCAGATGGGCTCCCACCAGCGTCTAGAACCTGAGCACTCACTGCCCTCAGGGTGCATCTCTGAGACCCTGGCCTTCTGGGGTTGGGACCGAGCATCCTTTCTGCAAATCCCTGCTCTTTGCCTAAAGTTGCAGAGTCACTGCTTATAAACTCAAATATTGTAACTGGCACAGGAGGGACTACCTACTGGTAGCCCACAGGGTTTTTTAACTCAGATTATTTGCTGAGATTTCTAAAAATCAAAAAATTTCACATGAAGATATGTATCTCAGTCTTCTCTTGGGGGAAAAAATGAGCACATCTGGCCACACTGGGCCCACTTGGCCTTGGGGTGGCCACCAACTGGAGCAGAGGGGCAGCACAGCCTGCGAATGCTGTCCCAATCCCACTTCCAACCTTAGGATTCTCTGCTGTCTCACATAGGACCTACACACAGCCTCGGGTTGCTGGAACCCTCCAAGATGCTCCTTTCCATGGTCCCCACATGGCACCAGGGACCCCCTGCTGCCCACCAAGAGATCATCCAAAAGCATTCGTTTGCATATGCATGCTCACACACACACACCAGGTCACACGTGTGGTGGTACAAGTGCATGAACAGGTACGCAGACACAGCTAACCCCAGCCCATGATCGCCCACAGACCCAGACACACCAACACATGCTCCAGAGCCCACGCAGCGCCTCGGCCTCCCTAATTGCATTTCTGAAAATGAGAAAGAGGAAATCGAATGACTCTCAGGCCACCGCTGTTCCCCACGGCAATCTCCCATCTCCCGCCTGAGCATCCAAGGCAACAGGCAGCCTGAGTTCTCAGCTGAGCCCCAGACTCCTTAGCAACCCTTGGCGGGGTCCGCGCTGAGCCCGACCTGGTCTGGCTGGCCTGCGGGCTCTACCATGTCCTTGCCTGCCCTGGCCATAAAGAAAGTAGACAAGAGCTGCTGGCTAATCCCAGGGGTCACAGTGATGGTGGGGGCCACTGGTGGTGGTGGAGATACCCCCAGCAGACTTGCTGCTCTCAGGACTCCGCTGAGCACAGGACTCCAGCTTTCTATCATCATTACGGAGCCCACGGGCCCTGCCCCATGCCTCCAAGCATCCTGAAACCCAATGCCAAGAACAGGGAAGCGACTTCACAAAGGATGCCTTCCCCAGGGGCCTGTGCCATGGTGTCCATCTTCCCCCAATCCACTTTTGCAGACCCTTTGAGGTGCACTCCTCCTTCAGCTCATATCAGTCCCCCTATTCCACATGGCATCTCACACAGAGCCCAAACAAAAGGTCACATAATGTTGTCTTCAATTTTTGAGCAAGAAAATTGCATTATTAGCTATCCCATTATACCTGAGATCAACTGAGAACCTCATATCTTTTTAGAACAACAAAAATAGAGCCTTTCTTCCACCTTTGGATGTTGGTGATAGACATTTTGAACGCGACTGCAAGTTTCACTGGTTAAAATCTGTAAGACAATGAGGTGGACAGTTGAGGGAGAGTAGGGTCAAGGGATGACCCAGCCCTGTCTGAGGGTCCAGGCCCTACTCTCCTGAATCCTCCCTTAGTGCAGAGAAATCTGAGAATTGCAGAGCCAGGGTGGTCCTGGGCAGACGAAGACCTTGAGCTCTGAGAGAAGCAGACATTCAGGGACAACACGGGTGGCTCAAGGTCCATCAGAGGCACTCCATCTGCCAGGACTTCCCACCACATGGCAGCAGGGAAATAGATGACTCCAAAGGCCCCATTCCTCTGACTAGAACCTGGGCCTTGGCCTCCAAGACCCTTGGCTTCCAAGACCTTGCTGGACCCTGGCCTTGGCCTCACCAGACCTCAGGTGCTGCTTTAAGCCCTTTGGCAGTGGATTTCATCCCTGGCTGCAGTCTCTGTGCTGTCACCACAGCCCAGCATTGTCCTCCTCCGTCTCGGGGAAGCTGAGGCTCCTGCGGACATGGCTTCTGCAGGAGACCGTCCCCTCCCAGCAAGCTGTAGTCTTGAAAAAAACAAAAAATAAAAACCTTCAGCCTCACTTATAACAAACTTAGTCTGTTGTGCAACTTTGCAGTACAGAATGTGCATGTGCCCAATTTCCCCACTGTTGCATAATTTTCCAGCTGTTTTCAAGACTGTTTCATTCTTCGTCTGGCATATTTCAGAAAGTATCTATAAAAATGAGATATATGTAAATATAAAGTTGAGCATATGCGTGCAACGAAACGACAAGTGAGAAGTGAAGAAAAGGAGGTGGGGGACCAGGACTTAGCAAAAAGACAGATGAAACAAATGTAAACATTTGGAATGCCACCTTCTAGAAGTCTGGGAGAGAAAATGAACCTAGTCTCAATTGAAAGTTAAAGTGAGATGTTGTTCAGTAAAATTGATTTTAACTTGGTGTGTTTGTTATCCCTCTTCTCTGATAGTTTTATTTTATTTTTTAAGAAAGAATCCTCGAAACCGCACCATTTTTGTAAAAAAAAAAAAAAAAAACTCTGTAGGCGTCTTCTTGCCAAATATTTTTGAACAGCATAACCCAAGATGCCCTTGTGAGGGGCAGAAAGGCATTAAGATGACAAATCCCCTACATTATCCTTCCGTCTGCACGAGACAACCTGCACTTATAGCTAGCATCCTGGGTCGCTGCTGGGCCTGCCTGGGATTCCCCCTCCTCTTGAAATCGGGATCTTCCCAGGATGGCACCTGTGACTGGAAGCAGCTGAGCAGAGGAACACCCAGCCAGTCTGCACCCTAGGCCACGGGCTGCAGGCTTGCAGGCAGAATCCCACCCACAGGCATGTTAGATTGAGACAGCACATGTTTTCTTTTAAACATCGAATAAGATACATACATATAAAAATTAGATTGTAAATTACAAATCTATATTCCGAGCTTTTTTTGATAAAATAAAATACCCTGGCAACACCGGGTTCACGTTCCAGCATGACAGCTGGAGCAGAGCTTAGAAGAGGCTGTCTCGCTGCTCCTGCCCGCTCCTCACCCGCGTCAGTTAACTCTTGCCTCGAGAACCACCCTAGAACCTGGTGGAGTCAGACAAGAGTTGTCCCCAGGCTTACAGCTCCACACGCTGGCCGAGGAAGCTCTCCTGACAGGGCAGCTTTGCTCCATATTGGCTTATGTTGCCCCCAGTGTAGGGACAGCAGCTCCTAAGGGAATCTCATCTTGCGGAGGAGGTCAGAGGCTTCAAGAAGGGTGAGCATGAAAGCACAATGCCTCTGAGAGCCAGGCTCTAAACCAACACACCAGCCCTTCCACCACATTCTGTGAGACACATGGTCCAGCCCCCATGAATGGTGCAGACATACTGTCCATTGTGGAGAGAGAATCTGCAGTGACATGGCAAAGGGTGTGGACATGAGGACATGTACTGGACTGCATAATGTCCCAAAATGCAGGTCACCCAGAACCTCAGAAAGGGAACTTATTTGAAAATGGAGTCTTTGCAGGTACAATTAGTTAAGATGAGATCCTACCAAATTTGAGTGGGCCTCTAATCCAATATGACTGATGTGCTTATGAGAAGAGAAGTGGCAACATAGAGTCAGAGACACACAGGGAGAACATGTGACAACAGAAGCAGAGATTGGGGGGATGTGTCTACAAGTCAAGAAATGCCAAGAGTTGGTGACAACCATCAGAAGCCAGGAGAGAGGCATAGAATAGATTCTCCCTCAGAGAGGGAACTAATCTTGCCAGCACCTTGATTTTGTGTTTGTAGCCTCCAAAATCACAGACAATAAATTTTTGTTGTTTTAAGCCATCCAAGTCTGTGATATTTGTTATGACAGCCCTTGGAAACTGTTATTGGATGGGTAAGGAATTGGGCACAACAATGTGCTCTACCGCAGACCGCCATTGTGGATATAGCTATTCAGGATTCTCCCACTTGCAAAATACGTTCCCTCCTACCCCAGAAACACAGTCAGGGCACTAAGCTAGGAGTCCAGAATCTCATAACACGTCTAATCTGGATACAGCTTAGCTTCTCTTGCTCTGGAGATGTATGGAACAAAGGGAAAGCTGTCCGCATCTCTCTACCCCTTCCCCTCATCCTCAATGTATAGAGCAGGGACAGGCTCACCCAATAAACATTCTCATTCAAAAAGGAGAACAAGAGGCCTCAAGCAGTCACTGGTCCATAGCAATTCTTAAATCCCAGGTGTGTTCTGTGATAAGCCCTGGTCCAATCCCTAGGACTGGGTCCTCAGTCCTTGTTGTCAGTGGCTCTTGGTTCTGCTCTCAAGGAGACCCTTCCTTCTCCATAATTCTCCTTAGTCACATCTGAGAAGGAGACTGGAAAATGTAACAACTGAAGATTTTCTCAGTCTACATCTTGTCCATAAAAAATTAGTGGCCAGAAGTTTTTTTCCATCTTGAATAGTCTGTTTCTTTTAGTCCAGATTGTGGGCTTTTGCCAATACAACTCTCTCAAAAATTGTGGGTTTCCTATGTATTTGATTACATGTGCCAAAAGCCATATTTACAGTTCATTTTAAGATTTGTTTCTCTCTGTACTTAATTACAGGTACTATGGGCAGCTCAGGCCATTGATCTTTTTAGTAGTTACTAGGCACCATTTAATTCTTCCAGAGGCCCTCACAGGGTTGTGAGAGTTATGCCTTTGATTTGCTCTATCGTCCCAAGCTATGTATTAACAGCCATGCACTTGATTTGACTTCTCTTCCAGGCTATATCTTAATTTAAGAATCTTTTATTAAATGAAGAAGCTGGAGATTAGAAATGGTTTTAGTTTTCAACCCAGCAAGTCCCAGATTTTCTGGACTCTCTACCTTTCCTCTCAGTTCTTTCTGAGATCTGGCCATGTTGCTCCTGAGCTTTCTCTTCTTTGTATTTCCATATCAAATGCAGGCAGCTGGAACCTACTTGTGCCTACAGCATTCTACCTGGACCCTCCCACCCAAGGTCATGAGTGCATTAGATACCCTTTACAACCTTCAAGTTATTGCAAATGACAGTTTTAACAACTCCATCACACAGCCGTCCTTTTCTCAGCCTCCTATAACAATCTCCAGTTCCAAATTGCAGACTTCTGTTCCAGGTACCGATTTCTGTAGCAAATACCCACTGCCATATAACACTGCAAGCTAAACCACCCTAGAACCAGCATGCTCAGGTGTCTGATCTTCGCATGTGCATCCTGAGGCCCAGGCTGAGGGGGCCACATGCAGCTGCCAGGGGAAGCTCATTTCATGGAGGAGGTCAGAAGCTTCTAGAAGGTGGGCAGAAGAGCACAATATTTCTTCAGGCCTGGGCTCCAACCAGCTTGCTGTCATTTCTACCCACATTCCATGGACCAGGCAAGCCTCATGAAAGGGATGCAACGCCCACTTCATCCTGAAAGAAGGTGCTGCTAAGTCACACAACACAGGACACAGATATGGGGATGGTGAGGAACTGAGAATGATGATGCAATCCAATACATCTTCCATTCAATTTTGCTTCTTGGGCATTTTTCACAAACAAAAGTACTGGTTATAACAAGTGAAACGATTTCAGATCATGTGAGGAGAAAGTAAGGATCCCTTTACTGCAAACCTCCCACTTGTCTCTCCTTGCGGAATGAGAAAATGGAGCAGACAGAGCACAAGGAAGTCTTTGGGAGTGGAAGGGGGAGCTGCCAACACTCTGCCCTTCTAGGGGACTGGATTCTCTTTCCACTCTGGATTTCATGAATCAGCCCAACTCCTATCCTCAACACAAAGTCCCTAGCCTGCTCATGACAGTTCAGATGGGCTTCCCTTCTGGGTTAGCATCCTGTGGCTGCTGTAACAAATCACCACCAAATAGAGAGCTTAAAATAATAGAAATGTGTCCTCTCCCAGTTCTGGAGGCCCAAATCAAGGTGCCTGCAGTGCTGTGCTTCCTCCAGAGTTTCTAGGGGAGAGAATCTGTTTTTCCCTAATCCTACCTTCTGGAGGCTGCCAGCATCCTTTGGCTCATGGCCGCATCACTCTAGGCTCTGCTTCTGTGGTCTCACTGCCTCCTTCTCTTGTGTGTGTTTGTGTCAGATCTCCCTCTGATCACCCTTTTATAATAACACTTGTGATTGCATTTAAGGTCCATCCAGATAAACCAGGAAATTTTCCTCATCTCCAAGTCTTTAATTTTAATCACATCTGCAAAGAGCCTTTTGCCAAAAAAGGTTGCATTTATGTCTTCCTTACAATCAACCGTCCTCAGCAAAAACATGGGAGTTAGCCAAGACCATATCCAGACTAGGGAGATGCAAGTGAGAGTGTGTCTGCAAAGAGCAAGTGGAGGGTACTTGGGGACAGGGCTCAGGTGAGAAACCTGAACATGTGTGGTATGTTTGAGAAACTACTCCGGACGTCAGCTGTATTGCCTCCTTAGGGACCAGAAGGGACCACCCAAGGGTGCAAGCATTTTCTATCTCTGAACCCACAATTAAGTCTAAGCTAGGCACTGCTTTTCTCTAATGAAAATGTCTTTTACCTGTGGAGCTGACCCTGTAGAGCAAAGGCCTGCTTTGATGAATGTGGTCCTTTAAAATGAAACATTTTATCAAAAGCTAAAACAGGATCCCCGTGAAATTAAAGGAGGAAGCCAGACATGCTGAATGCCCCAGACACAGGTTTTGATTTTTTTAAATTGTCAGTTAAATTAAAGTTAGCCCTGGAGACTCAATGCTGGGCTTGCTTTTCTAGAGAGAAATGCTCTGATATGCCCCCATCGTCCCCCTAGGCATCCTCCTCCTATAGAGATCTTGGAAATTAGATGCAATTCTTGACTGCAAGCTGGTTTCAGCTCTGGGGCTTGAAGTCAGGAAGATAGTTGGGTGACCAGAACTGTTCACTAGATAAGTGAGGTGCCCACTCTATGTCACGCCCTGTTTCAGGGGAGGGGAGGGGCCTGTCCAGCTACACAAAAAGGCAGAGGGTGACAAGAACTGGTGGCAAGTGACAAAAACAAACTTGGGCTGAACTGGGAAAAAAGAAAATTTATTGTTTTATAAAATTAAAAATTGGCCTTGGACACCTGAAATGTCCCCAGAACCGTTTCTTTTCCTCCAACTTTCTTCTCCCTTTCCTTTGGGTCATTGTCTTCTTGGAGAAGTCTCCTCATGGTGTCAAGAGGGCTGCTGCAATTGCAACAAAAAGAACAAAATGTCTAGGAATAAATTTAACAAAACATGTTAAGGACCTATATAGTGAAAACTACAAGACCCTATTAAAAGAAATCGAAGAAGAAGATACAAAGAAATGGAAAGATAGTCCGTGTTCTTGTACTGGAAGAATCAACATAGTTAAAATGACCATATTACCTAAAGCATTATACAGATTTAATACAATCCCCATCAAAATCTCATAAGCATCTTTTAAAGAAATAGAACAAAAAACTATCAGATTTGTATGGAAGCACTAAAGACCCCAAATTGCCAAAGTTATCCTGAGAAAAAAGAACAAGGCTGGAGGCATCACTCTACCCAACTTCCAAATTATACTACAAAGTGACAGTAATCAAAACGGCATGGTATTGGCAGCAAAACAGACACTCAGACCAGTGAAAAAGAATCTAGAGTCCAGAAGTAAACTCCTATTTATATGAGCAGATAATTTTTGAGAAAAAAGCCGAAAACATACAATGGAGAAAGGAAAGCCTTTTCAATAAATGGTGCTGGGAAAACTGGAAAGCCATCTACAAAAGAATGAAACTAGACTGTTGTCTATCACCACACAATTAACTTGAAATGGATAAGGGCCTGAAATAAGACCTGAAACAATAAAATACATAGAAGAAAACATGGGAACTAAACTCAAGGACCTTGGACTTAAAGATTTTATGAATTTGACCTCAAAGGCAAGGGAAGTAAAAGCTAAAAATAAGTGAATGGGACTATATTAAACTAAAAAGCTTCTGCTAAACAAAAAAAAAAAAACAAAAACAAAAACAAAACAAAACAAAAAAAACACATCAACAAGATAAAGAAACAACGATCCAAATGGGAAAATACATTTGCAAGCAACATCTCCGATAAGGGTCTAATATCTAAAATACACAAAGAACTCAGACAACTCGATAACAACAACAACAAAAAAATGATGCAATCAAAAAATGGGCAGAAGACCTGAACAGATACTTCTTCCTAGAGGACATACAAATGGCCAACAAATATATGAAAAGATGCTCGACATCGCTAGCTATTAGGGAAATGTAAATCAAAACCACAATGAGATACCATCTCACACCTGGTAGAATGGCTATAATCAAAAGGACAAGTAATAACAAATGTTGAAGATGATACAGAGAAAAAAGAACCCTCATACACTGCTGGTGGGACTGCAAATTGGTATAGCCACTATGGAAAGCAGTATGGAGGTTCCTCAAAAAACTAAGAATTAATCTACTGTATGATTCAGCAATCCCTCTACTGAGTATTTATCCCAAAGACTTGAAAACCCATATCCGAAAAGATTTTCAAACCGGTGTTCATAGCAGCATTATTCACAGAGTCCAAGACATGGAAGGAACCAAAGTGCCCTACAATAGATGATTGGCTAAAGAAGCTGTGGTACATATATGCAATGAAATATTACTCAGCCACAAGAAGAGATGAAATACTGCCATTTGTGACAACATGGATAGAATTCAAAATAATCATAGTAAGCGAAATAAGCCAGATAGAAAAAGTTGAAAAATCACATAATATCACTTATATGTGGGATATAAACCTAAAAGTAACAAATGAGCAGGACAAACAAACAGAGACTCATGGGCATGGACTATAGACTAGTGTTTACCAGAGTAGTGGTTCCTAATGGGGTGGGGGATGTGGAGGGAGGTAGACAGGGTAAAGGGGGACAAATATTGAGGGAAGGGAGAGGGTGAAGTGGGCAAAGAGGTTCAAATATATGGTAGCTGAAGGAAACTGGACTTTGAGTGGTAAACACACAATAGAATATACAGATGTCGAATTATAATGTACACTTGAAAATTATATAATTGTATTAATCAATGTTACCCAAATAAACTTAATTTTTTAAAAAAAGTAACTAAACATAAAAAAATTAAAAATAAAAATAAATCAAAAACAAATTAAAAAAGAGAGAGAGTGCTGCGCAACTCCAGTTTCACACTCTCACAGCCCTGGAAGAAAACATTGCTTTCTCCAAAGAGCTCAGATTGAGTCCCAGGTATCTGATGGGCCTAAGTGAGGTTAGGGGTTCATCTCTAAACCTATCCCATGCTCGAGATGATGAATTTCACTGGGGAGCCAGGCTCCGGGCCATGTGATCCACCTCTAAAGCCAGAACTGGGTCAGCTTCACCCCAAATACAAAACCCATGGGGGAGGGGTATGAGTGGCCACAAAACAGTAAGTGTTCCATATACAGCTCTAAAAGTTCTGATTCAGAAGTCACAAAAGAAGTTAATTCTTATCATCTAGATTGTCCATTTTAATGGCTGTATTAGTCAACTCAGGCTGCCATGACAAAATACCATAGACTGGGTGGCTTAAACAACAGGAACTTGTTTTCTCACAGTTCTAGAGTCTGGAAGTCAAAGACCGGGGTGCCAGCATTGTTGGGTTCTGGTAAGGCCTCTCTTCCTGGCTTGCAGATAGCCACCTTCTCTCTGTGTACACAGGCAGAGAGAGCGATCTCTGATGTCTCTATCAGATCAGGACACACCATATGACAACCTCACTTAACCTCAGTTACCTCCTTAAAGGCCCCGTCTCCAGTTATAGTCACATTGGGAGTTAGGGCTCCAATATATGAATTTAGGGCAAGGGGACACAATTCATCTATGTAATGACCAAACTAGTCAGCTAACTGTACATCTCCACTGGGTCCTGTGTGAGCATGGTATAAAATATCAACTTAACAATCAAATGAGGAGCTGTCCCAGATCAAATAGAGGCTGAAGATCAGGGTTACAACCTTGACTTTGCTTGCTTCATGACTCCCACACCCTTCCTCCAGGTGGAAGCACCACCAGCCAGCCCAGTCTGTTCTGGGACCACCATCACCCTGGGGTAAGGAGGAGTTCTGAGTGGTTTTGCCCAGGTCAGCAGTTGCTTGGCTATCTTGGCCTTAACCCCAGCCCCAGTGGCTACATTCACCTCCTTTTAGAGTCCAGTCTCAGAACTCCAACCTGGGGGTCTCACTGCACCCTCAAAGCCACTAGCCTCTCTTTTCTGTCTCCATACCTCACCCTCACCCCCAGCACAGCCCACCCTCATGGACATAAGAGGGATTTTAGGGATTCATCTGTCGAAGATGGAACCATGTCCCACATGTCCACAGCTAACAGTTCTCACTTGCTAACACGTCATGGCCAGGCCTCCAGGATGGCAGCTTGAGGTATCCACCACCTCCTCACAGAGCTGCTGAAAAGCTCATAGCTGCACTTTGTTCAGCCGCTCTCATATTTATTAATATATTTAGGTTGTGTGTGTGTGTGTGTGTGCATGTATGTGTGTGTTGTTACCAGCAGTCCTCTAATAAACATCCCTGATTCCCTGTATTTTTATTTCCATAGGATAAAATCCCCAGGGGGGTAGGATTGCCAGGTTAGAGTTAATGTGTGTTTTAAGTCTAACAAATAATTGCCAGGCTGCTTTCCAAAGGATGGAGCAATTCTGCTTCCATCAGCAATATGCATGCATGGCCCTTCAGCCGCAACTCAAGATGTCACTGCTCCTTTGGAGTTTTGCTAATCTGATACATGACCATGGCACCTGGTTGTTTGAAGTCTTGCCCCTTGACCACCAGAGGGGAAGCTGAGCATGGTCCCCCTGGGCACTGGATGGAGAGTGAAGAGTCAGAGAAAGAAAAGGCTATGGCTCTGAATATGCATTAACTGGATGAGCCTGGAGAAGAGGGAGGGGAGGGGAGAACATGGAGGCCAAGAGGACTCAGAAAGGGTATCCAAGCTGGTTTAAGGACAGCAGTAAGGACAAAGTGGCCAGTGGACTGAGATAGGGAAAGCAGGGCAACCGCCAGGAGCTGTGGACCCCTGGGCTTGTGTGAGACACTCCAGGGACTCCATCCCAACACAGCTCCCTCCTCAATTAACCATCACCTCGAGCACAACCCTTCCCCCAAGGCCTACGTTTCCCTATCTGTGAATCCAGAGAGCTGGCCCAGCTGATCTCCTAAGTCCTTTTAGCTCTAAAGTGGACTGAGTTGTCTGGTAAAAGTCTGGACAAAAAGTCCCATCATCTAAACATTAATTAGAAAACGTTTGTAAAGGCCGTGGGGCCGTAAGAGGCATCCTGTAACAGAGCAAGTTGTCAAAGGGAATCCCCAAGAACCAGCTGGGTGTCCCTTGGGCCCCTCACTCTCTTCCAGGGTATGAATGTGAGAGGGTGGTGAGGGGGTGGTGAGAAGTGGCTTCACTGTCAGTGCAGCCCTGAGACCAGGCTTTTTTTACATGGGGTCCTGCCCTGGCGGGGGGAGGGGGGTCTTAGAGAGGGGCTGCTAGTTAGAGGGGGTTCGGAGCAGCCAGCCAGAGACCTTCTGTGAGCAGCAAGGAGCACGGGGACTGAGGGGCCTGGGGGAGAGGCTCCAAGAGTCTGTGAACCGCAGAGCCATCTCTCAGCAGTGGCCCTCACTTGTGAACCTTCCCAGTTCATCCTGCCCCGCCCCCGGGGGAAACCACCCACTTCTCCCTGCCCACCAAACTCCTGCCATGCTAGTGAAAGGAGAGGAAGAAAGCCACAAAGAGAGGAAGACAGCCAGCTTCTTCCCCAGGGGTTAGGGCTTCCCCTGGAGCAATGGGACCTGAATGACCATAAAACTATGACATAAAAGCCAGCCTGGGTGAGGACACAGATGAGGTCAGTAGACTGTACAGGTCACCGAGCAAGGCTGAGGTGCTGTCCCTGAGGGCCACGGGTTCTCCCTAAGAGGAGACATTTCAACCAGACTCAGCACCAGGCATTTCTCCAATGAGGTGCTTGGAACGGCCTCCAGTGGCTACCTCGCGCTCTGATGGGGATGTCCCTGTCCTCAGCGCACAGATCACTTCTGGAACAGTTAATGGATCCCCCTGGGCCAACAATCTGAGCTTCCCGGGGCGCCCCCCATCGCCTCTGCCCTAGGCGGATGTAGACCCAGGAGCCTGGTGTATGCAGATGATAGCAAGGTTGGGGGGAGTGGAACCCTCCAGGAAGTCCCAGCAGAGCCTCCTGCCACCTCCAGGGGCATTCCTCAACATGCACTTCAGGGCCTAGCTTTCTCTATCGCTCCCCTAGTTCTCTCCTCTCTGATCCAGAGCCCCAGCCCACTCCCCTTTGCCTCTCATATGTGGATGGTGAGGCAAGGAATAGATTCTACTTGTCTCACCTCTGAAATCTTCTGAGACTCACTTTCCTCATCCAATGGTCTCATGCCAGTGCAGGGATGTGAGGACCACAGTGGCAATCAGGAAAACAGTCGGTCCAGGGCAGCACATCTCAGCAGGGAAGTCCCCTCAGCTGCCCCTTGGGCTGGCCAGGGGCCGAGATGATGCAAGGGAAGAGGGAACAAGCCAAGATGGAACGTCCAGCCCAATGGCGGCAGCAGCACCTCAGGCTCAGGGCTCTGTGAAGAGAAAGAGCAGAGCTTATATAAGCCCCATAATCAGGGAGTGCCTGTAGCCACTGTCCCCAGTCACTCTCTAGTGACATGGAGCCAGAGTTATGGTAACCATACATACATATGCACACACACATTCACACACTCACAGTGCAGGGCCACACACTCCTGGTGAACACTAAAACTACTGAGCAGTAGTCGATGCCCTCATCCTGACTGTTTTTCTGCACCTCGCCGCCCCTTGCCAGGATCGGCCCTTCCTGCCAGCAGCCCTCCGAAGTACCTCTCGCTGTCCTGTGAGAAGGTGTGTGCTCCTCCAAGCTCCACACGCATCTTGGCTCTCTTCTGGTGAAGAAACCACCTGTCTCCTGTGCTCTGAAGTTAGCCAGATGCTGCTTTATGAACAGTCAGGAGAGTGAGTGGTACATGTGCCTAGTGCTGGCTAGAGCCACCTACCTTGGCACACCTTAGTCGGCCCTGCACCCACTGCCCAGGCACAGCCTCACTTCTGCCCTGGTTGGAGTCACAAGCTCCTTCCTATTGCTCCGCTAGGCCTGGCCTGAGACCATGAGACCCGGCAAAGAGGGTTGTGCAGGGAGGACACACAGAGATGGGATGACCCTCAGCCACTCAGCTCTGCCTGCTAATGCTCAGCCTATGGGTTATCCTCCACTCCATGACAGATGTTTCCCCCAGTCCTGCATCTGGCCGGCTGGGCTGGAACATCAAGAGGCTCTAAGACTGACTCTGGGGCCTGTGGTGTCCCAGTCAGATGATGTAAGAAGATGGCCATCACCCACAGTGCTGCCTCTCTCAGAAGCTGCCCTCACACCGTTGGGTCCCCTGGGCTTGCCTCACAAGGACTCTCTGGCCATTTCCCTCAAAGTTCCCACTGCCTGGCCACACGCGGCCACTTGGGCAGGCTGCTGCCTTCACCCTGTCACCTCCTGCTTCTGCTCCTTCTTTCTCCTCTTTCTCCCTCCTCTACTCCTCCTTTTCTTCCATGATGCAGCTTCAGGGCCACACCCCTGGGAGCCTAGCATTTTCCTGACACAGAGGACCTTGCTTCACTGGCTGGGTTGCTATTCGCTCCTTCTGCAGCCTGACATTTGTAAGGTCATCTACTCATGAGAACTCCATCTACAAATCCTCCAATGCTGTCTGTGTGCCCTGGGCTGAGTGCTGGGGCATGGAGATAACAACAACAGTTAATACTTGCATTAGTTCACCAGGGCTGTCATAACAAAGTGCCAGACTAGGGCCTTTAACAACAGAAATCTCTTTCCTCACAGTTCTGGAGGCTGGAAGGCCAAGATCAAGGTGTCAGTAAGGTTGGTTCCTTCTGAGTCTCCTCTCCTTGGCTTGTAGATGGCTGTCTTCTTATTGTGTCCTCACATGGTCTTTTCTCTGATCTGTGTCCTAATCTCTTCTTCTTATGAGGACACTAGTCATACTGGATTAGGGTCCATCTTAATGACTTCATTTTAATTTCACAATCTCTTTAAAGGCCATATCTCCAAATACAGTCATATTCTGAGGTACTGGGTGATTAGGACTTCAACACATGAACTTGGCGGGGGTGGGGGAGGACACATTTCAGCCCGTAACACTTGTCTCACACTTATTATATATGAGGCAATATTCTAAGTTCTTCATCTCTCATCTCGTTAATTCTCTCAATAACCCTCTGAAGCACACACTGTTTTTATCATCCTCATTTTACAGAGAGGAAAGCTGAGGTTCAGGAAGGTTAAGGCAATTGTCCAAGGTCACCAGACCATAGTGCTACTGGCCTCCCATCACTGCAGCTGCTTGTCCCCTGCCTTCTCAGCACCTTTACTCTGTGTGTGCCTGTCTGTCCCCCAGCTAGAAAAGGGCTTCTATGAGGGTAAGAGTGGATTGTTTGCTCCCTGACGACTGGCACAGAGAAGGCACTGGATGAGGGAGTGATTACCAGAAAGGGGGACATGTTCTGGCTGACGCGATCCCTGCCCTTCAAGAACTGCATCCCCCAAGGCACTTCTCTTTCAAAGCTGCGCTTGATGCTGAAGCCTCTGGCAGCCAGCCCCAGTTCTCCCAGCCTCAGGCCTGCCCAGACACATGATCCTGCAGAGCCCTTTGGTAAAAATCAATGCCATGGTGAGCGAGCAGCTGGGCCTTGCTTCCCAGGGCTCCACCGTATCCCAGCAACAACACGCACATCCCCTCATCTGCGGGCTTCTGAGAAGCTACTGCTCTCAGACACCATAGCTCAGCCAGCCTTGGCTCGAGCCACCACACCTGCTGCCTCTACCCAGGGCTCCTGTGGGCTCACTTACTGGGCTGGAGACTCACCCTCCATGGATGAGGCTGAGAAAAATGTCCAGGTCTCGGACCCCCCACAAAGTGGGGCCCTCCTTGTAGGCAGTTAATCCTCTTAGATCAGGGCAAACGTTGGGGAAGCATGCCTGAAATATGAGCTGCTAGGATTTGACAAGAGTCTGTAAATAGATGCATGTGCAGGATACTTTATGGAAATGCAGCTACTTGAATCAGAAAGGTTTTATCCTCTTGCATGGAGATGAGCTACAGAAGTGGACACTAACCCAGACTGTGGAGACTCTGGGCTGCCCAATCCCTGTCTGATGGGCGCTGTCGTGGGGCAGCAGCCTGTGTAATCCAGTACCCAGTTCCAGAGTGCAGAGAGGCCTTCCTTTGGCACTCTGTCGGGTGTGGCTGCCAGCCACTGGGCCCTGCGGGAGGAGGCAGGTGGACGGAGCCCATCCGAGCTCATCTGGCCATTGCCGTCTTGCTCATCCCATGTCACATATTTCTAATTACCCTATTTCACTATTTTTTATGTCTTGTTTTTTCCGCTAGCTAATGCTATTTACTCCTGTACTTTTAACTTTTAAAAACCTTTGTCGTTCTTTGCCTGTTTTATCTCAGCCCTTTTCTCCAGAAAGCTGTTAGCTCATTTCATCAAGCTCATTTGTTTTCCTCTTCCTTTATTTATAATTTACTATTTGATTTCCAAGAATCTTCCTTTTCAATTTGGCCTTGTCAATGAACAAGGGAAGAGCCCAGGCTTGAGAGTCTGGCAGACTCTTACTTAAACATGACTCTGGCTAGACTGATGACCTGGACTCTCAAAGTCACTTTAGATCTCTAAGCTTCCATTTTTTTATATATAAAAAGGGGGAACAGTTATACTTATGGAAAAATTCATATCTGTGCAAAGTTGTTATGAAAATGACAAATAACTAATTTAAAGCACCTGGCCCAGGGCCTGCCTACCCGGGTAACCTCATTGTCATTGGAGGTTAATCCTGGTACCAGGAGCCTGGGATTCCACTGTGTCCTCCACAATTACAGGATCTGGGCAGCTGTGAAGACAGCCCCAGGCACAAGCCAAGAATCCTGGATGCAGGGGCAGGAGACAAGGGACTTGCAGTCTTGTTCTGATCAGCCTACCTCCTACCTTCTGGAAAACTATCCAGCTCTGGTTAGGAGGAAAGCTGCCAATCAAACACAGTACCCCGGCCCCATTGCATGCGGCAACTGACATGCGGCCCAAGCTGGACCCTTCCCCAGTGCTTTTCAACTGGACCTAAGGTTGAAAGCTATTTCTTCCTAGTGGAGAGGCAGTGAAACATGACTGCAGGTGTCAGGACCCTAGAGGGGAAGTAGCTGACCTAAGGGAGTTCCCAAAGGCAGAGAGGAAAGGGTCTAGGCATGCCCATCCTAGGGCCAAGTCTCTTAGATAAGGGATTCCCAACCCCCCAGCCACAGACCAGTACAGATCCATGGCCTGTTAGGAACTGGGCCACACAAGCAGGAGGTGAGCAGCCTGCGAGCAAGCAAAACTTCATCTGTATTTGCAAGCCACTCCCTAGCATTAGCATCACCTCTTCAGCTCCAACTCAGATCATCAGGCATTAGATTCCCATAGGAGCACTGACCGGTCCCTATTGCCAAAGAGGTTGGGGACTGCTGCCTTAGATGTAGCACCAATTTGTTTCTGAGAGCCTTTGAGCTGGTTTGATTTCCCTTCTGACACTTGCAGCCAAAAATCCTAAATCAAAAATCTACTATGGCCATGTCACCCTGAACAAGCCCGATCTCATCTTATCTCAGAATCTAAGCAGGGTTGGTCCTAGTTAGTATTTGGATAGGAGACTACCTAAGAAGACCAGATGCTGTAGGCGTAAAAAAATAAAAAATAATAAGGGATTGTAAGCCGACAAGGTCCTTGAGGTCTGTGAGGTCAACCAAGGGTTGCCTCGCCTAAAAAAAAAAAAAAAAAAAAAAAAAAAAGATTCAAAAATCTATTGCTCTGCCAGGTCCACAAAGATGGATTCCCATGACTTGAGCCCCCTTCTCACTTCAGATGACTCTGGGGGGCTCCCCAGGGACCATATTGGTAAATCTGCCTACTGGGTACAGTAGGCTTCTTTCTCCAGGAGAGCACCAAGCCTTCTAAGAACTGAAGCTTGTGAGTTGTTTCCATGCCTCTTACTAGACAAGCTCCTTTGGGTACACATGGGGTTCACTTGGAAGGTGGTCCCCAAGACAGGCCACACAGCTGAATAGGTAGAGCATGGAGGTAGCCCATTAAGACACTGCATGGTTTGAGTCTCAGTCCCCAGGGGATGAGCAGGGCATGCTATGAGAGCCTGGAACAGGGCAGGACTGTGTGTGGGGTTCCCAGAGTCTGTGCCCAATCAGACCACCAGCCTCATGACATAGGGCAAGGGCCTTTCCTCACAGCAAGCCCTGACCAGCAGTGGGTCCAGTTCCCCTTGAAAGGAGCCAGAGACAGAAAGTTCAAAAATAGAGGAAGAAATCCCATCAGTTGGCTGTGGTCAGCATGGGACAAGGAATGGGGAGACAGTGCAGGCCCTTCAGGGGACCCTCTGCCCTACTCAGAAGTATTATCATCCTATTCAGCTCACCAATCATTGTCCAGATGGCAGCCCCATCGGCGGCACAGAGGGCATTGAGGATGCCAGGATCTTCTCAAATTGCCTCAAAAGATAGTCATAGCAAGTGAAGCAGACTGCCAGAATAGCGATGGCATGAAGGCTTGTCAAGGACAGATTCCTTTGCACCAGGGGTAAGTTCTTCTTTGACTTGAATGGGGGGGGGGGCGGAAATGGGCAGGATCCTCAATTGCAGGGAAAGGAAGGCACCCTAGGAAATAGTGGTGGGGCCAGGTAGCAGCTCCCAGGACCTTGTCCTGGCTCAGAGCACTGAAGCCTGGCCTTCCTCATGCTACCTCAAGAGCCCTCAAGAGAAGCCCAGAGGAAAGCCAAGAACCACAGCCAGCCCCTCTCTGCATGTTCTACCCCAGCCCAGGGCGTGGTCATTGTTCTGTCCTCCTGCCCCACAAGCCACCACTTGCCACCCCAGCTGGGATTAGTTGGGGAGTCAGTCTGAGTGCACTCTCCAGGACACAACCATCTCTTTACTGGGCTTTTCCTCCACACATGATGTCTTTGTGGGCCAGGTCCTCCTTAGCTGTGACACCATGTGGCAGAAGAAGCCCTAAGGTCGTCTTCTCTCTCATACCCATATCCAGCCCACTAGCAAAGCTTGTTGGCCTCATTCTGAAAATAGATCCAGAATCTGATCACATGTCCCATGTGCCCTGCTCCACCCCCGTGCAGGCCACCGCCATCACTCACTGGGTTAAAACAATACCTCCGACTCCCACTCCACATTGCCTCCATGCTGCCCAGCAGCCAGAATACACCTGCTAAGATACAGGCCTGATTTTGTCATTCCTCTCTTCAAGACCCTCCACCTCCCTCCAAGTAAAAGCCACCAAAGTCCCTGCTGGCTTCATCTCAGCACTTGCACCACCTGACATTCTACATAAATGTTTGTTCCTCTGTTGTCTAGCCCACCACCAGAATGTTCTCTCCGCCGGCGGAGACTGTGCATTCTTCATTGCTGTGTGCTTAGTGGCTAGGACCCAGAAGAATCTCAACGCTTAACCTGTTGAGTAAATGAGGGAATGGTGCACAGAGAAGGGAGCCACCTAACGAGGCTGTTTGAGAGCACAAGTGTAGGGAGCTGGGTCAGGAGGTGAGGACCGAGCCACAGGGTACTGTGGGCCAAGGCAAGGAGTTTGGGGTTTATCCCGAGGGTCCCACAAAGCCTTTGGAGGGTCTTTAACAGGACAGTGAGCTAACTTCATTCATATTTTTAAAATGTCATCCCAGCTCAATACACAGCGCTCGAAGTTGAAGTGAAATATCCAAGAAAAGCCACAGAGATGGGCTAGGTAAACCAGGTAAGCCTGGCCCAGCCCAGGATGGGGGCGGAGCAAATGGGTAAGCTAGAGCAGGAACCGGGGAGGGCAGACAAAGGCCCACACCCCGTAGGCATTCTTTCAGCTCTGTATTATATCCCAGCACCTTGAGAACCTACAAGTGCTGAGAGAAGCTTCTGGTTGCTCTGAAGGGTGGTTAGAGCTCTGGGAAGGCTTCACTGAGGAGGCAGCGTCTGCAGATGTGAACGGCCCATCCACACAGTACCCCCAGTGTAACTCCACTCTGGGACCCTCCACACACAAAATCCAGGCCAGGCCCCTCCTCCAATACCTAAGCCCCGCCCACCGTGCTGTGAGCGACCAGAGGAGGAGGAGCCCAGCTGGGGTTGGGGCGAGGAGAACCTGCCCCCGCCCACAGACTGGGCTGGCCACCAAGAGAGGACAGGACGTTGGCAGTCCTCACAGAGTGACTCCCCCTTGGCCTGTGCTTCAGGAGGGCGGCTACCGGCCAGACAAGCCACGTCCACACTGTCAAGTTCCGCCCGAAATCTCTACAGAGGTGTTGGTGGTAGTGGATCTGGGCCCCACTCTCCCGCAAGGCGATCAGAGCTCAGCGCTCACCAGCAGGCGGCTGGGGTCCTGTGAGTGCAGGGAGCGAGGGGCTGCTCACTCAGGCATAGCCAACAGGGTTAGTCCAGAGCCAGCCTGCAGGCAGGGGCCTCCTCGCAAGCTGCCAGGTGCTTCTGGAAGCAGGCTCGCTGGAAGGAGGAAGATTCTCATTATTATGCTCATTTAACCCAGCACAACCCCTGCTCTCCAGAGACCAGCTATATCCACAAAAGACCAGGCGTTTTTTAAAGCCACTCAGAAAAACTGTCTGCACAGTCCTGCCCTTGATCCAGGAAAATATGGCCCTCCCATTTACAGAAGTGAGGGAGACTTCGTGGCAGAGCAAATAACATAGCTAGAGGAGCCTAGTGTCCCTAAAACAGCCAACAGCTTTAGAAGAAAACAGAGACACACTCGATCACTGCGGGTTTCTGTCTGGTGGGGTACCGTGCCAAGGCAAACAGGTGTCAAAGCATGTGACCTGGTAAGGTGGGAAGGTGGGTTGTGACTGCTTGTGGAGCTGCATGGGGCTGCCGGTGAATGGGGTGGGGGAAAGACTCAGCCAGCCTAAAGGGTTTGGATGTCACCCTGGGAGAATTTTGTCAGGAATTCAGGAGAGGAATTGAATGCCTAAATTTAACGCAGTTCTCCTTTGTTCCAGGAAAGAACACACTAGACCCTGCATGATTGTTTGGGAAAAAATTCCCACCCACTTAGGCTGGTGAGCAGAGTGCAGAGGAAACTGACAACAGGACACAGGGCAAAGGATAAAGGACACAGGACCAGGACATAGGATGTGAGATGGACACACAGGATGTCTGCCCATCAGGGACATGGGACACGCATGGCTTCAAGCATGATCGTGTGTGAAATGTCAGGAACTGAGTGGTGAATGTGCCCACAGAGTTCAGTGTCGAGTCCAGCTGGACAGCTGAACCTCTGCCTCTAGAAGAGCCAGGCAAACTCGAGACACTGGCTGTGGATGGAAATGACAGTTGCCACCAGTGAAGGAACCTGCTGTGTACTCCCAGTGCTGCCTTAGTCCTCCTGACTGCCTCCCCTGCCTCTTATCCATCCATCCCGGACCCTGGTGCTCTCTCCAAAACCTGGAACTTCCTCTCTGAAAACCTGCCCATCGCTCCCCATATCCTACAAGATCAATGTCAACAGCCTTACCTGACCATCAAGGCCTGTTGTCTAGCTTGAACCACGCCCCCTGGGTACACCACCAACCCCAGCTGCACACACCCTCCAGTTCTCCAAGCTTAGAAGATTCATGCCCCAGGCTGCAGACCTCTGTGCCCCTGACCAGGCCAGTGAGCCATCATGTCGCCGCTAGGAGGCAGTAGAGTGGCAAGAGCTTGGGCTTGGGGATCCTCAAACATGGGTCTTCACCCACCAACTCCCAGGGCATCATTAGGCAAAGCAGTCAGTCACCTACCTGCCTGGAGAAAGTGTGGTGATGCGATGCCATATAAAATCACAGTGCTGCAGCCTGGGTGGGATCCCGCTGCTTCCTCAGCCCTTTACATGATTGGTCACCTTTCCCCCATTTCCCTTGACCAGGATGAAGCAGGAAGTAGGAGCTAAGTCAGCTGGCACACTGCACATCTCTGGCCCCAGGGACTGGCCTGATGGACCTTAGTGGGTCCAGTCAGTGTGCACCTTGGGATAGTCCCTCTGTCCCGTGGGTGCCTCAGGAAGAGCTAGCACTCCTTACCCCACCTCTCTTTTTCTCAAAATTCTCTCTCATCACTTTTATATTCTCCTAGTTGACGAGGGGCTTTGGTAGGGACAGGCATGCAGGCTGGATTTTGTGGTGCCCAATTACTTTTGAATTCCACATCAATTATATCTGGGAGCAACGGTTACATGTTAGAGCACTAATGTGTGTTGGACACCCTGTGGGAAGGTTGTGAGAGAGCAAAGCTGCCTCTGATATGGCCTCTGTCTTGAGCATTCAAGGAAGCAGACAGGATGGCAGGGCAGGGTGGGGTGGCAAAGAAGGCATCTGCCTGATGATCCCCGAACAAGATGCACAGAGTAGGTGCCCACTGACAGCTTGTGTCTCAAGCCAATTCCTAGGGATGGGCTGCAGAGCCCCCTAGGAATCTGTAGTATAAGTGACAGAAAACCCCATTTAAACTAGCTTAAACTCTAAAGGAAATTTTACATGTCGCTGACAAGTCTAGAGAGGCAGGCTGCAGGTGAGACTTGATCCAGCCATTCCATGATGTCACTAAGAACCAGCTCCAGTCCTCTGGGATTCTCTTGGCTTCAAATGCCAGATTCATCCTTAGCCCACCCCCACCATGGAAGGACATAGCTGCAGCAGCTCCTGACCACCCATCCTGACACAGGCTTTCCCAGAGAAGAGTGCTGTCCCTTCCTGAGGCACCAGCAGGACAGACGGACTTTCCAACTCAGGAATCCGAAGTCACAGAAGATGCAAAAAATCCAGTAGGGAGCCTTCAGGCAACCATCAAATGGCCCATGTGAGAGAGACAGCCTGACACCCACTTTGCATGAATGTCCCTTTCCCCCACACTCTCACCAGCACAGATAGTTATGCCATGCACCTATTTATTTATAACTTAACTGTGTCAAGTGATAACACATTATCAGCTGGCATTTCTTTGATGACTTTCAAAGTGAAGTGCCTCTCAAGATTTTGGTTTATGGCTTTGGTTTCCTTTTAAATAAAGTCTCTCTTCACTTGCTTTGGACGCTTCGTCCTAGAGAATTAGAGTCGTAACAAGCTCTTATATTTATATTAATTTTCCCCGTCATCTTTAGGAAACCTGTTATTTCCCATCTGTTGCTGCTTTTTATCTTGGTTTTGTCCCATTTCATTTTATAAAGTCACCTCTTTTGCTGTTATCCTTACTTTTGGGTCAAGGCGTGGGCTCTGAAGTATGTGGCCTGAGTTCCAAGCCATTTCAGACAAGGCCTTCACCTTCCTTGCCAAGAACATTCCCTGTAAAACAGAAATCATTACTGGTGGCCATGAGCCGTAAAGAGAATCACCTATATAAAAGTCATTATATAGTGCCTAGCTACAAACACATCGTAAGCTTTTTAAAAATCTATATTCTCATATTATTACCATGATCACTTAGTATTTTCTTTCTTCTAGAGCTGAGACAATATGCAACTACTTTCCTTTTGTTTTATTTTCTTTAAATTACCTTTCATATCATGAGGAATTCATCATGATGTCTGGGATATGATTGGATTAAGATTGCCTTTTGCCCTAAAATGAAAATTCAATTTTCCCATCTATATTTATTTAATGGTTTCTCCACATAGAAACAAATGACTTTTATGAATTTATTTGAAAACCTGGAATTTGCCTGACTCTTTACTTCTTTGTTTACTTGAACCTCAGCTACAGAGATTTGTGCTAAAACCATACTCCTCATATCACAGCTTTGATAACACAGATGCATGCAATCCTGACTTACTATTTTCTGCTTAATTTTTCCTTCTTTCCACATCCCCGATCTCATTTCCTCCCTCCATGGGCACATTCTCCAACATGGCCAACCCAACCTCAATGATGCATGCTTCCCTGTAAAATGCACAGGTTGAGCTGTGCCTGCATTGTTGGCTCGCATAAACGGCATTGGCTACAGACTTTATTCTGTTCCCACTTTCCTCTCTCGACACTTTTGAGGCTCTGTCCATAGAACTGTAAGGACAACTCATTTGGTGTTTCTTCATGCTGCAGTTTGTGGCTGCTGTGTTGCACTTGTAACATTCCGTGGGCAGTGAACCCAGAGCCTGTCTCCTGGATTCTGCCACCAGAACAACGTCATAATAAGCATAGCTGTGCGTGTCCCCTCAGGAATCTCTGTGGAAGCCTCTATAGCATTTCTAGGGCAAAGGGCACATGCGCTAAAAGCTGTGCAACTGTACCCAGAATGACTACTTATCCACACTCCATCCAGCCATGCCTGAAGGTTCTAGGACATATGCCCACTGACAATTGGTATCATACGCCTTTTAAATGTTGCCACTCTGCTGGATGTACAGTGGCATCCCACTATTTCTTTAATTTTGCTTCTTTGTCCACTGGTATGTTTCCATCTCTTCAGACACTTGCTGGCCATGTGGGTACCATCCTCTTCTGAGGACTGCATCTATCTCTTTTCTCATTTTTCTACTGATCTTCATGTCTTCCTCTTACTGACTGGCAGGGACTTTCCCATATTCTACACACTAATCCCTTAACACAGGGGTCCCCAACCACCAGGCCGTGGACCTTTAATGGTCCATGGCCTGTTAGGGCCACACAGCAGGATGTGAGCACCAGGCAGGTGAGAGAAGCTTCATCTGTATTTGCAGCTTCTACCCAGAGCTAGCATCACTGCCTCAGCTCCACTGGTCCCTTGTGCCAAAAAGGTTGAGGACGACTGCCTTAGTGGTTGTAGGCATCACCTCTGTTGACTTGAGCTGTAGAGTTCCTCACTGAACACATATCCTTAATTTTGATTTAGCCAAGTCTATCAATTTTTCACCTTGGGTTTGCATTGTGGGGTGTTTTGTTTAAGAAATCTCCCAGCTCTAGGTCCCAAAGATGTTGTCCTGCATAGTCTTCTGCCAGCTTTAGAGCTTCCCCTTCCATCTGTTAGCCTTTCATCCATCCGGAGGCCACCAAAGATAACTGGGGTGGAATAGAAGTCCAGCTCTCCCAGCCTCGTCCATTGAACAACTGCCCGTCAGTCTGCCCCACGACCAGGACTACAGCCTCTAATATGTCATGACATCCGGTCTAAGACAATTGTGGAAGATTGACTTCTTTTTCTACCTTGATTCTTCTGTGTAAATTTCACAGCGCACTTCTTGGTTTCCAACAATTCCCCCTGAAATCTTGATCCAGAATGCATTTAATACCTCCTCAAATCTGGGAAACCCAAGAGCCATGTAACGTTAAGATACACATCCATGCACACTGTAATCTCTCCGTTTAGTAACGTCACCTTTCATGTCCTTTACTAGAAGTTTCCGTTTTCCTACTGAAATGTCATATGCATTGTTAGGTTGACTTCATCATACTTTTTTTTGCTATTGCAAATAGTGACTTTTTTTAACTTACTGGTCACTTTTCATTAAGAATTTGTTTCTATAAGGCTTTTTATGGTATTTTTTTAACAACATTTTTATAATATGTCTGTTGCATACATGGTTCTTTATTTCATTTTCAGTAAAGACAATTTATTTGATTTTCAGTTTCTCATCATTTGTAAAGACCAACGAAGGATTTGGATAGTAACCAGCTGTTTTAGGATCGTTTGTAGAGAACCTTGTAAATTTGGAATCCAGGGATAATTCTGCTCAAATAAAGTTAAGGAAGTTTCTCTTTGTTTCTAGTGTTTTGAGAATTTACAAAAATTATATATATACACTGGACTGTGTTTTTCTGAATCTAGTAAGATCATTAAAATCAGTATTCTTAAAAATATAATATTTAAAAACCAAGTGCATGCATTTTTCTCATGAACACCTAGGAAAATCTAAGGAAATCAAAAAGCTACTGTAAGGTAAGGAGTATGTGGAACCAGCTGGGCCACTGGCTCCTCCCAGCCCTGCTGGGGACCCCTTGGATACATCTAAATGTGAAGAACTAAACAAAGACTACAGGATGGAGAGGGCATCTCTGACTGCATGCAGAGGGGACATGGCTGCCAGGGTTGCAGAGGGCTGTCTGCTGTGGTAAAGAAATGAGGTATGACTCTTTCCCAGCCCCACAGTCTCAGGTGGGTCATTACCTGTGCCCCACCCCTCCCTGTGTGAACCCAGAACTGTAGCATAGGTGTGTACCACTGCGGGGTTGGGGGAAGGGAGAATCAGGTCAGAGCCTCTGCTTTCACTGAGCACCACACAACTACAACCAAAGGAGGAAAGCTCTCAGAAGAGCATGAACCCTAGGTTGGGGGATACAGACAGTCCTGGAGTCATGCTGAGCCCCTTGTCCAGGAATGTCCCAGCTACTGAAATGAGGCTCCTTCACACTGTGCACATTGTGACAAGATAACTGCCTCCTCCTAGGAAAACTAGCCATCATGTCTCTCACTGAACTAATAAAGACCTTGAGCCAGGATCTGTACATGGGCCATTGGCAGGCAAACCCAAGTATAGCTTTGTTTGACCAGTTCCAAGTTTTAAACATCTGGAAACAAATTGCCCAACCAAGGAATGTGTTGAACACAGACCCCACCACTCCCTTTTGCTCAACATCTGGTGTGATTCATCTGTTACATATCTGGTCCCTCTGGGCATTTGAATGTGCAAACTCCACTTGAACACAGTTTAAAGCTCTTCCTGCCTTTACAGATCCAATGACCATTGGTCTGATTTCAAGCACAGCCTAGGTTCCCTAGGGGATAAGCCACATGATCTTCATTTAGAATAAAGGCTGTTCCTTCTCCTTCAGAACCCCTAAACAGGGTGGGGTGGGAGCTGAATCAGATGATGACCCCAATTTGTTTGAAGCAGCATTCCTCTTCTCTTTAAGTTTCTTTCAATAATTTGCTACTGGAGCGTTCCCTGCTAGAGCCCTCAGGAAAGTGAATGGGTTCTAAATGGGTTCAGACAACCACATCAGCGCCAGCCTTACAGAGAGCCTGTTCACTTAATTCCCTAACGATGACCATGCAGCTGACCCAGCCTAGTGAATTTTTGGGAGATGTGCTTATTCAGATCAAACAGGCTCCAAGACGTATTTATGGACAGGATGGATGACACATTTCCTCTCACTGGGTCTCATCTGCTCCCAAAGCCCCTAAATTTCAAGGAAAAGGGTCACCAATGGAAAGTGACAAAAACAAGTGAGGTTGGACATGTATGAGAAAAATTGCACTGTTCACTCAGTATATCTTCCCATTTTGTAAGACACATGGGCAGAAAGACTTGGATTCATAGAAATGATAAAAACAACAGTGTAAGTGTGGAGACGAATGACAACCATCAGCCTGGACAAATACTGCCATTTGTTAACCCCATGCTGACAGATATTATTTTCAAATAGCTGTGGAGAAATTTATTTTTAAATGAAATCATCTGATTTGTTTAATGTTGGTTCCTTTAAAGAAAAAATAAACACTATGTTGGGGACGTCTACCTACAGCCATGATGGAGTGATTGGCATAACACTGGTCCTTCTGCCCTGAGCAGATATAATCGAACAAAATACATCAGGCAAATGTCGTCAGGCATTAGACAATCCCTGAGAGAAGGAAACACATCAGTTGAGCCCTATGTGTCCTCTGGTTTTTGACCTAGTTTTTGTTCCTGGCCACAACAAAAAAAGGTGGAGCCTTAGCATACCCAGCAGAGAGAGCACAAATGCTGAGTTGAGGAGACAGAAATCAGAGTTTAGGGCTATTGATGCACCTGAAACATAAAGAGTTAGGTGGCATAGAGCAGGGAACTCTGTAGAAGGGAATTGCAGAGTTGGGCTGCACGGGTACAGAGAAAGAGTGAACGACCCAGAAGAAAGCAGCTGACACATAGTTGAAAGCATAGATTAGACATTAAAGTCACTCAGTGCTAGGTAGGAGTCATTGGAGTTCTGGCATAATCAGAATAAAGAGAATTCATTAAGACATTCATCTGAGACACAATATTTATCCCACATCTCATGAATAAAGACCATGTCCTGAAGTTGTTCTCAGTTGGAAGGGAACAGTGATTTTGCCCCTCCCCCAAAGAACATCTGGCAACAGCCTGAGACCTTTTTTACTGTCATGATGGGAAGTACTACTGCCACCTAGTGTGTATGACCAGGGTTGATGTTAAATGTCCTTCAGTATACAAGATAGTTCCCATAACAAAGGCTGTTCCAGCCCAAAATGTCCAGTGTCAAGGTTGATAAATCCCTCCCTAGCGTAAGTGCTATTCTCGACCCCTGCAGAAGCTGGCAACCAACCTCCAGATAATTCCCAATGATCCTCACCTCCTGTTACCCTGTACCCTTATATATTTCCCCCAAGGAGAAGCTCAAGTGAATAGAGGTAGAAGTCTTTGTCATAGACAGCAGTGAGCAGAAGTCTGCCAAAAAGTATATGAGTGAACTTAAAAGCATATCTTGCAGCCACAGTGGGGCCTTAGATGACTACAGCCTCAGATGACAGCTTGACCACAGCCTCATGAGAGATCTTGAGCCAGAACCACCAAACCAAGTAACTCCCTGATTCCTAATCCTCAGAAAGGGTCTGATAATAAATTTTGTTGCTTTAAGTGCCAAGTTTTAGGGTAATTTGTTACACAGCAGTAGATAACTACACCAACCCTGCCCTAGCAAAGCCTAAAACCAAGCCTTGACAGGATCAAAGAGAGCTGCCAATAAATTAAGTGTGCCAAAACAAAGCTTTTTAAAGGGAGGGGGAAAAAAGCCAGATTTTTTCAATTGAATAATTTATAATACCCAGGATACAGTAAAAAAAAATTACTGGGCATATAAAGAAGTAAGAAAATATGACTAATAATCAAGAAGAAAAGCAGTTAATAAAAACAAACACTGAGATGACCCAGATGTTAGACCAGGCACACATGGACTTTAAAAGAGCTATTAGAAATCTATTTAAGAACTTAAAGAAAAATATGGTCCTAATGAGTGAGTGGAGGAGAAATGCCAGCAGAAAAATAGAAATTATTTTTTTTTAAAGTGGAAATTTTCTAAATGAAAAGAAAATGCCAGTAATCAAAAATTTACTAGATTGGTTTACAAGCAAATTTAAGATAAGAATATAAACCACTAATGAACTAGAGACAGGTTCATAAAATTTTCCATTCTGGAGAAAAGAGATAAAAAATAATTTGAAAAACAGGAATAGGGCATCTGTAACCTGTGAGACAATATTAAGTAGTCTAACATAAATCTTAATACAAGTCTCAAAGGAAAGTAGAGAGAAATGGGAAAGAAAATTTTTAGAAAGAATATTAGTTGAAATTTATCAAACATAGTAAAAAACACCAACTTGCCAATACAAGAAACTAAATGAATCCCAAGAAGGATAAATACAATGAAAATCACAAATAAGCACATTATAATCAGATTGCTGAAAACCAAAGATGAAGAGAAAGTTTTTAAAGCAACCAGAGCAAAACAATAAGATAAATACAGGAAAACAAGGACACAAATGACAGCTATCTTCCCATTAGAAGAACACAGAAAAAAAAACTGAAATCTAAGAATTTCATGTCTAACAAAATATTCTTTAAAAATGAGGATGATACTGTGGTTTCTCTTCAGGTCATATAAATCTTTCACCTTAAAAATGAGGGTGAAATAAAGACATTTCAGATTAACAAACGTTGAAAGAATTGCTTGCCAGCAGACCTGCATTATAAGAAATACTGAAGGGAGTAAAGATAAATGACACCAGATGGAAACACAAATCTACAGGAAGAAATGGTAGGTACTGGAAATGATAAACATGCACATTTAAAACACTAGTTTTTTCCTTAATTTCCTCAAAAGACATATACATATAATTAAAATTATGGCAATTGCACAAAGAATGGGGAGGAAAATAAAGTTATACTGTTATTGTTTCTTATATTTGTGAAGTGTGAATAGCAATGTGTGAAGTAAAAAATATTAATTATAAGTAGGCTGAGATACATTAAGAACACATGTTGTAATCCCTAAACCAACTAATAAAAAATAAAAAAAGAGAAGTAGCTTAGATTTCAGTAGAGGAGATTTTTTTTAAAAAAAGAATATTACAAAATATTTAATTAATCCAAAACAGGTTACAAGAGAGGAATAGAAACACAAAGCAGATGGGACAAATATAAAACAATAATTAGATAAGACTTCAAACCCACTTAATTAATAACTGAGAATAAATGAGCCAAACACTCTATTAAAAGTAAATAATTACCAGAATAGATTTTTTTAAATAGCAATGCCCAACTATATGAATGTAAAACACAAAGACACAAATGGAAGTAAAAGGAAGGAAAATGATGAAAATGGTAAAAATAAAAAAGCTGGCAGTTATATTAAAATAAGACAAAATAGACTTCAAACAAGAGCATTTTCGCAGACAATGGGGTACATATCATAATGACAAAAGGCTGAACTCCACAGAAAATCATAAAAATCTTAACATTTTTGCACCTAATAACAGAGCTTAAAAATTCATAAATCAAAAACTGACTACAGGAAAGAGAGAAATAGGTAATTTCCTGATCATAACTTTAGATTTTAACACCTCTACCTTGATAATTTACAGAACAAGAAGATAAAATCAGTAAGGATATAAAAGATCTGAACAACACTATCAACAATCTTGATAACTGACATTTTCAGAAAGCTCACTAAACAACTTCAAAATACACATTTCGTTCAAGTGCACATGAATGTTCACCAAAATAGACCATATGCTGGGGCCATAAAATAAGTCTAATTAAATTGCAAAATATTAAAATCTTATAGCGTATGTTTCCTGAGCACAATGAAATTAGGTTAAAAATCAAGAACTATAAGATGTCTAGAAAACTCCCCCAAATATTTGGAAAATAAACAATGTACTTTAAATAACTCATATGACAAAGAAGAAATTAGTAGGAAAATTAGAAAATGTTTTAATTGAATGGTAATAAAAGCAAAAAGTAGCAGATTTTATGAAATACAATTAAAGCAGTGTCTAGAAGAAAATTTATAATTATAAAGGTCTATAATAGAAAAAAGTAAAGATTAAAAATCAGTAGAAAAAAAAATCAGATCACATTTACTCCATAGCAATTTAAAAGGGAAAGACATGTTAATACCATAGCAAGTAAAAGGAAAGAAATAATAAAAAACAAAAATCAACAAAATATAAAACAAGAAAATAAATAGAGAAAAATAACAAAGCCAAAATATAGCTCTTTGGAAAGATAAATAAATTGAAAAGAAAACAGCAAGGCTAATCAGAAAAAGAGAACAAAGTGTGAAATATCTGAACTAGAAGGGAAGAGAGCACTACAGATATTAAAAGAATAAGGAAACATTATAAACAACTTTATGACAATAAACTCTACAGTTGAGATGAAATGGACAAACTCCTTGAACATGCATAATTTACCAAAAGTAATGCAAGAAAAAAGATAAAACGTAAACAGGCCCATTTTTAGTTATAATCAACAGGACAAGTAATTGGCTTCATAGCCAATCCCAAAACTTACTAACCTGTTTTTTTTTAAATTTCATATTATATTTACTTTATCTGCTGACCTGAGTATTATTTTAAATTTTTAATTTATCTTATTTTTTATTGTTTATTGGTGTAACATTGGTTAATACAATTATATAATGTTCAAGTGTACATTATAATTTGACATCTGTATATTCTGTGTGTTTACCACCCAAAGGCCAGTTTCCTTCAGCTACCATATATTGATCCCCTTTATCCACTTTACCCTCCCCCTATTCCCCTATATTTGACCCCCTTTAACCATCTCCCTACCTGCTTCTCTCCCATCTTCTACCCCTGGTAACCACTAGTCCATAGTCTATGTCCATGAGTCTCTGTTTGTTCTGCTCATTTGTTGCTTTTACATTTATATCCCACATATAAGTGATATCATGTGATTTTCAACTTTTTCTTCTAGCTTATTTTGCTTAGCATGATTATCTCAAGGTCTATCCATGTTGTCGCAAATGACAGTATTTCATCTCTTCTTATGGCTGAGTAATATTCCATAGTATATATGTACCACGGCTTCTTTAGTCAATCATCTATCATAGGACACTTCGGTTGCTTCCATGACTGTGAATAATGCTGCTATGAACATCAGTGTGTAAATATCTTTTCAGATATAGGCTTTTAAGTCTTTGGGACAAATACCCAGTAGAAGGATTGCTGGATCATATGGTAGATCAATTCTTAGTTTTTTGAGGAACTTCCATACTGTTTTCCATAGTGGCTGTACCAATTTGCAGCCCCACCACCAGTGTATAAGGGTTCCTTTTTTTCTGCATCCTCTCCAACATTTGTTATTATTTGTCCTGTTGATTATAGCCATTCTAACAGGTGTGAGATGGTATCTCATTGTGATTTTGATTTGCTAGCGATGTTGAGAATTTTTTCATATATTTGTTGGCCATTTGTATATCCTCTAGGGAGAAGTATCTGTTCAGGTCTTCTGCCCATTTTTTTATCGGATCATTTGTTTTGTGTTGTTATTGAGTTGTATGAGTTCTTTGTATATTTGGACATTAGACCCTTATCGGAGGTGTTGCTGCAAATACATTTTCTCATTTGTATGGATGTCTCTTTACCTTGTTGATAGTTTCTTTTGCTATGCAAAAATTTTTTAGTTTGATGTAGTCCCATTTATTTAGTTTTGCTTTTATTTCCCTTGCTTTTGAGGTCAAATTCATAAAATCCTCTTTAAGTCCAAGGTCCCTGAGTTTAGTTCCCATGTTTTCTTCTATGTATTTTATTGTTTCAGGTCTTACATTCAGATCCTTAGTCCATTTTAAGTTAATTTTGGTGTGTGGTGATAGACAACAGTCTAGTTTCATTCTTTTGTAGGTGGCTTTCCAGTTTTCCCAGCACCATTTATTAAAGAGGCTTTCCTTTCTCCACTATATGTTTTTGGCTTTTTCTCAAAAATTATTTGCCCATATAAATAGGGGTTTACTTCTGGACTCTAGATTCTGTTCCACTGGTCTGGGTGTCTGTTTTGCTGCCAATACCATGCCGTTACAATTACTGTCATTTTGCAGTATAATTTGAAGTTGGGAAGAGTGATGCCTCCAGCCTTGTTCTTTTTTCTCAAGATGGCTTTGGCAATTTGGGGTCTTTAGTGCTTTCATACAAATCTGATAGTTTTTTGTTCTATTTCTTTAAAAAATACTGATGAGCTTTTGATGGGGATTGTATTAAATCTGTATAATGCTTTAGGTAATATGGTAATTTTAACTATGTTGATTCTTCTAATTCAAGAACATGAACTATCTTTCCGTTCCTTTGTATCTTCTTCGATTTCTTTTAATAGGGTCTTGTAGTTTTCATTAGATAGGTCCTTCACTTGTTTCATTAAATTTATTCCTAGGTATTTTATTCTTTTTGTTGCAATTGCAAAAGGAATAATTCTTTTCCATTTATTTTTCTGATGTTTTATTATTAGAGTATAGGAACGCTATGAATTTTTGAATGTTGATTTTGTATTCAGAAATTTTACTGTATTTGCTTATTTTTCCTAGTAGTGTTCTTGTGGAGTCTTTAGGATTTCCAATATAGAGAATCATGTCATCCACAAATAGTGACAGTCTGATTTCTTCATTTCCTATTTGGATGCCTTTTATATCTTTCTCTTGTCTGATTGCACTAGCTAGGACCTCCAATGTTATATTGAATAACAGTAGCGATAGTGTACAGCCTTGCCCTGTCCCTGATCTTAGAGGGAAGGTTCTTAGTTTTTCACCATTAAGTATAATATTGGCTGAGGGTTTGTCATAGATGGCCTTTATTATGTTAAGGTACTTTCCTTCTATACAAATTTTGTTAAGTATTTTGATCATAAATAGATGCTGTATCTTGTCAAAGGCTTTTTCTGTATCTATAGATATGATCATATGATTCTTATTTTTTAATTTGTTTATGTGATATATCACATTAATTGATTTGTGTGTGTTGAACCATCCCTGTGCCTCTGGGATGAAGCCTACTTGATCATGCTATATAATCTTTTTAATACTTTGTTGTATTCTGTTTGCTAGCATCTTATTTAGGATTTTTGCATCTGTGTTCATGAGAGATATTGGTCTGTAGTTTTCTTTTTTTGTGTTATCTTTGCCAGGTTTTGGTATTAGAGTAGTATTGGGCTCATAAAATGAGATGGAAAGTATTGCCTCCTCTTTAATTTTTTGGAAGAGTTTGAAGAAAATAGGTATTAAATATTCTTTGAATATTTGATAGAATTCACAGGTGAAGCCATCTGGTCCTGGACTTTTACTTTTTGGTAGGTTTTTGATGATTGTTTCAATCTCCATACAGCTGATCAGTCTATTTAGATTTTCTAGTTCTTCTTGATTCAGTCTAGGAAGGTCGTAGTTTTCTAAGTACTGATCCATTTCTTCTAGTTTATTAAATTTGGTATTATATACTTTTTCATAGTATTCTTCTATGATCCTTTATATTTCTGCAATGTCAGTCATAATTTACCTTCTTTCATCTCTGATTTTGTTTATTTGTGTCCTTTCTATTTTTTCTTTAGTGAGTCAAGCCAGGGGTTTGTCAATTTTATTAACTTTTTCAAAGAACCAGCTCTTTGTTGCATTTACTTTTTCTATCATTTTTGTTTTGTTTTCAATTTCATTTATTTCTGCTCTAATTTTGATTATTTCTTTTCTTCTGCTGACTTTAGGCTTCATTTGTTCTTCAGCTCTTCTAGTTTTTTTAAGATGAAGCGTTAGGTTGTTTTTTGGGGCTCGTTTTTGTTTTTGGAGATAAGCCTGTTATGACATGAACTTTCGTCTTATGACCACTTTTGCTGTGTCCCAAAAGTTTTGATATGTTGTACTATCATTATCACTTGTTTCTATGTATCTCTTGGTCTCTCTTTTTATTTCTTCTCTGATCCAGTTACCCTTCAGTAGCATGTTGTTTAATCCCCCTATATTTGTGGTTCTTCCTGCTTTCTTTTTGCAGTTGATGTCTAGTTTCAAAGCATTATGATCAGAGAATATGGTTGCTATGATTTCACCCCTCTAATATTGTTGAGGCTATGTCTGTGACCCAGTATGTGGTCAATTCTTGAGAATGTTTCATGTGCACTAGAGAAGAATGTATAAGCATCTGTTTTGAGATGGAAGGCTCTGTAAATGTCAATTATGTCCAATTGGTCTAATGTGTCATTTAAGGATGTTATTTCCTTATTGATTTTTTGTTTAGATGACCTGTCCATATCTGACAGTGGAGTATTTAGGTCCCCTACTATGATAGTGTTTTAGCCTGTCTCTCC